>JAXLNO010004573.1:296333-375550 GCA_038087875.1 Malacoraja senta | reverse complement strand
CTACTGATACTACATCGTACATACCACTGATACTACCTCAGTACATTAGTGGTAGACATTAGCGTTAGGAGAGAACCTAATCAGTTGTAATAATGGCCCTACAGTCCAAATCTAAAAGGTTTACTGTTCGATTTATTTCCAAATAATATTCCAATGACCCACCAGAGCATTCTGACAGTGATTTGCATTCCCTCCGAAGGCTTTATTAATAGACCAACCAAATGAGCTGAAGCTTTTTAACGTTTTGAGCTGACTGCCCAACTTACACTCTTGCATGAATTTTCATATAGCTATGTAGACAGAGTAAACTATGAATTTTCATATAACTATGTAAACAAACCAGTCTCACCCCATGCACTCCCTTTTCTCTCTTCTCCCATCAGGCAGGAGGTACAGAAGTTTGAAAACGCACACCTCCAGATTCAGGAACAGTTTCATCCCAGTTGTTATCATAAGGTCATAAGGAATAGGAGTAGAATCTGGCCATTCGGCCCATCAAGTCTGCTCCGCCATTCAATCATGGCTGATCTATGTCTCCCTCCTAATCCTGCCTTTGCCCCATAAACTCTGACACCTGTATGAATCAAGAATCTATCTATCTCTGCCTTCAAAATATCCACTGACGGCCTCCACAGCCTTCTGTTGCAAAGAATTCCTCAGATTCACCACCCTCATCTCCTTCCTAAAAGAACGTCCTTTAATTCTGAGGCTATGACCTCTCGTCCTAGACTCTCCCACGAGTGGAAACGTCATCCACTCTATCCAAGCCTTTCACTATTCTGTATGTTTCAACGAGGTCCCCCTACATTTTTCTAAACTCCAGCGAGTATAGGCCCAGTGCCGACAAACGCTCATCATAGGTTAACCTACTCATTCCTGGGATCATTCTTGTAAACCTCCTCCGTACCCTCTCCAGAGCCAGCACGCCATATCCTTCCTCAGATATGGAGCACAGAATTGCTCACAATATTCCAAATAGATAGAAACAAAATGCTGGAGTAACTCAGCGGGACAGGCAGCATCTCTGGAGAGAAGGAATGGGTGATATTTTGGGTCGAGACTCTTCTTCAGTCTTTTCGCTGACTGGATAGCATGCAACAAATAAGCTTTACACTGTACCTTGATATGTGTGACAATAATAATTGAAACTAAACCTGTTTAATCGTGGTATAATCTGAAACGGATTTTTCAATAATCCCATGTCTTTGCGATAATCTAGGGTCTAGAATTGGCACCTTAAGTATCCCCTGAAGGTTCCACCAACATTACAAGAGTTGAAGAAAATTAACAGAATAACGAAGACCGAATAATAAAAATAAACAGAATAATTCTTGAAATGTTGTGACTAATTATAACTCGTTTTTCTTTGTTCTAGAGATCAGTCATTTTAGGGAAGAGATAATAAGATGTCAAGTTATAATACACATTTTGTTGTTCATTTATTGTGATTTTTGTGGGATGAAAACAGAAGTTGACGGTTGGATTTTCAGTTGGATTGTGACTGGGGTAGCCTGGGGTAAGAGTGTGGAAATACAATGTCGATGTTATGTAGTATGGTTGCACAGGATAGCAGGCAGTTGCTGCAATCTCCTTCAGTGTTCAAGGCCATTGGAGTATAAAGGCAGGCACCGTGCTTCAGCATATTATTAGACAATATCTGTTAAACCTCAGTGTATTTGGAGCTCTGCCTCCACAGCGGGCCCTCCACTGAGAGCAAGATTTTATTCTCCTCCTGGGACTGATCGTCTTTGCTTTCCACTTGGATGGAAAATCGGCATCTGTGGCTTTGAAGCCTCCTGCTGGATGATGCAGCTATAGGTTGTGCAAAATGGCTCGAGTGATTAGTTCAGTGGTCCCTGATCACAGCCTGGGGTACAAGAACGACTGGCGTGCATTGATCTCACACCGCTTCTCCCCTCTCCCATCCACCTAAAGGTATAGACGTGTGACAACGCACACCTCCAGATTCAGGGACACTTTCTTCCCAGCTGTTATCAGGCAACTGAACCATCCTACCAACAACTACAGAGCAGTCCTGAACTACTATCTACCTCATTGGTGACCCACGGACTATCTTTGATCAGACTTTATTTTGCATCAAACGTTATTCCCTTTATCTTGTACACATGAATGACTCGATTGTAATCATGTATTGTCTTTCCCCTGACTGGTTAGCATGGGCAGCGGTAGAGTTGTTGCCTTACAGCGCTTACAGCACCAGAGACCCGGGTTCAGTCCCGACTGCGGGTGCTGTCCGTACGAAGTTTGTACGTTCTCCCCGTGAACGCGTGGGGTTTCTCCGAGATCTTCGGTTTCCTCTCACACTCCAAAGACGTGCAGGTTTGAAGGTTAATTGGCTAAGTATAAATGTAAATTGTCCCTAGTGTGCGTAGGATAGTGTTAATGTGCGGGGATCGCTGGTAGGTGCGGACACGGTGGGCCGAAGGGCCTGTTTCCGCGCTGTATCTCCAAAACTAAACTAAAACTAAAGCAACAAAAGCTTTTCACTGACTAACTGCAAAACACTTTGCAGTTCTTTTCAAAATATCTTGCTGTCAATGCGATATTTTTGCAATTTAATGACTGGTGTAATGCAATCAAATCCACCAGCCACATTGTGCTTGGTGATCTCCCACAAGCAGCAATATGACCGATGGATTTTTGCCTGGAGACATACCCTTAGTAGATACTGCAACATAGCAGTGTTTGCGCAGTGCATTGTCTTCACCATTTATCCCACTAACCTTTGGAATCAGAGCTTGACGAGCTGATGCCGCTGTATTTGATCAATTACTTGTCGTCCGCTGGAGTTGAAGTTGTTTTTGAGGCGGTTGATGAGGCCAATGGATGGTGCAGGTAATTAGAGACATGGTGGGTGGGGTGAAAACTGATCCATCCGTCCACCATTTTGGCCGGGCCTCTGTTTACCTCTCAAGAAACCCGAGGCTCTCAGCACTCAATTTTGAGTGGTCGCGGGCCAGAGATGTCTTTGAATTGCTACGTTCCTTACACTTTCTCCAGGAGATTTAGAGAAAGAAGTTCCTTGAAATGTCTCCCCATCTTTCCAGTAATCACTCTAGAGTCGAGTTTCTACTTTGTGAGTTGATGTTCGTCAAGCATAAAATCATGAGAGGAATGGATCAGGTAGACATCGAGTCTCTTGCCCAGAGTAGGGGGATTGAGAAACAGAGGGCAGAGGTTTAAGTTGAAGGGGGAAAGATTTTATAGGAATCTTTTTCACATAAAGGGTGGTGGGTGTGTGGAACGAGCTGCCGGAGGAGGTAGTTGAGGCAGGGACTATTGCAACGTTTAAGAAACAATTGGACAGTTACAAGGATAGGACGGTTCAGAGGGATATGGGCCAAACGCAGGCAAGTGGGACTGGTGTAGATGGGACATGTTGTGGGCAGGTTGGGCTGAAGGGCCTGTTTCCACGCTGTAAAACTCTATGACTCTCTATGGCTCTATAAGTAAATGATATGGCTTGTCCATGCAAACTAAGTGTAATGAAGCCCTCAGTGTTGGTAATGTTGGTTTGGGCGAGAACACTAATGTCGATCTATTTATCTATCTGGAGGATTGGGATGATTTTGCAAAGGCCATGTTGGGGAGATCTCACCAGTATTTTGAGGTGCTGTTCGAGACACAGAGTCAGACAACACAGAAACAGATCCTTCAGTCCAACAGGTCCATGCCGACCAAGATTCTCCAACCACACTAGACCCACTTGCCTGCAATTTGGCCCGTATCCCTCTAAGCCTTTCCTATCCATGTGCCTATCCAAGAAACTTGAACCAATGCATTTTGTAGACAGTACACACTGTACAAATTAGAACTGAGGAAAAGACAGCATAAGTCTAGAGAGGAAACCATACTATTTTTTTTAAACTCATGGCTTTGTGCCCAAATAAGGAGTCAACCGGTTCAGTTTCACTTTGAGGCCTCACGTTCGGCTTCACTTCCAACTTGGATGAACAACACCACTCCCTTGCCCAGTATTGCATTCCTCTTTGTCTGCTATCTTACCCAGCCCGTATCCTGGAGCACAGAAAAGCAGCTGAACAAAGTCCACAAAGCTTTCTTAAAATGCCACAATAATAACAACACAAATAGTGGTGCCAGATTACAAATGGGTTTGCCTGTAATAAATGCACTCACCTTTTTAATTATGTCAGAATCTCCCCTTGACTGGAGTGCAGGAAAATAATCGGGATATTTTAGACATGTTGTATTATTCATTCAAAGTGATTCGCTTTGAACTTGGAAGTGGATAATTAACTAAAGGATGAATAACACATTTAATATGATAAGTGAGAAGGGCTTGTTTCACACAAATGAAACAATCTTGCTCAGAGTGGCTGAGATTTGATTCCAGGCTCGCCCATCTGTTTGCAGAAACAAGCAACTGCAGACTCTGGTTTACTAAAAAAAGACACAAAGTGCAGGAGTAACTCAGCAGGTCGGGCAGCACAGTTGGAGAACAGGCTGAAGAAGGGTCCTGACCCAAAAGGACGACCCGAAAGGACGACCCGAAGCGTCACCCATTCCTTCTCTCCAGAGATCCTGCTGAGTTACTCCAGCATTTTGTGTCTTTTTTCCCACCGTTCTGCTTGCCTGTTCACTGTGCTCTGAAACAGTGTTGGAATAGATGGTAAATGCTGCACCTTTCAATGGCGTGCTTGCCATGTGAACAAGTAAATTAATACATTTGGTTCACTTCAGCAGTTCTAGCCTATCTGTGACCACATGCCCACAACATACTATTGCCTTTTAACAGCCTATTGATCGAATGCAAGATACAGTCTACCTTCGTTATTATGGACGTGTTTATAACAGATCTTGGTTATAGTGGACCAAATTGGTTGTGGCCAAGGTGTCTGTTCATATCAGGAACAAAGAACCGAGTTGATTGTTTCACCGCTCGGTGTTTAGCTTAGTTTAGAGATACAGCATGGAAACAGGCCCTTCGGCCCACTGAGTCCGTGCCAACCAGCGTTCCCCATGCTCCAGTACTATCCTACACACTAGGGACAGTTTACATTTTATTGAAGCAAATTAACCTACACACCTGTATGTCTTTGGAGTGCGGAGCTCCCAGAGAAAACAGATGCAGGTCACGGGGAGAATGTACAAACTCCGTACAGACAGCACCCGTAGTCGGGATCGAACCCTGGTCTGTGGCGTTGTAAGGCAGCACCTGGGGCACCGTCGAGTATGGCTGCCGTGCCAGCAGCTGTTAGTCTTTTCACCCTTTTTTTAATTTTTAGTTAGTTGAAAGTGTTTGTTTTGGAGGTCTTTTAGTCTTTTTATGTGGGGGTGGGGAAAGGGGGAAACTATTTTCTCAGTACCTACCTGGTCGGAGTTGCGGCTTTTCTCCGAGCCGTATCTTCGCCCCTTCCTCGTGGCCTACGGGCAGACTGGAGCGGCGTTTTCCTGCCGGGACCGGCCAGGACTTCAGCTTCAGCGGCGGCACAGCGCTGAAGTACCATCGCGGAGCGGGCGATGCCTAACCCGGGTCGCCGTGCAGCAAGCTCCGGAGTGCTGTGACAGCCGGCACCAACATCGCGGAGCTGCAGTCTGTGGTCTGTGGTCTGTGGAGCTTCCAGCCGCGGGCGGCGCTGAACCCTAAACACCGCGGAGCCTGGGATCTCACGATGAGGTCGCCAGAGTCGGAGCATCGACCAGCGCGGCTCGTGGACTTCGGGAGCCGTGGTCTACTGGGAGGAGGCGGCCGCTCCAGACACTCCGGGCCGCTGAGAGTGTTCACCCGACGCCGGAGCTTCATCATCCGGCGAGAGGGCCTGAGGCATCGGGCTGCCGTATCGGCGACTGCAGAGGCCTCAATAGGCCCCGACTATGGGTGAACTGGGGATGGGACTGGACTTTGCTGCCTTCCCCCACAGTGGGAACCATTGTGGGGGGATGTTTTTATGTTATTGTTAAATTCTTTAATGTTATCTTTATCTGTGTGCTGCATGGCAAGTCAAATTTCACTACACCAATTGGTGTATGTGACTATAAATGTTTATCTATCTATCTATCTACTGCTGCGCCACCGTGCTGGTGGTTGAAGCAAATCTTTCAATTTTTAAGTATTATGTATTTTGTGTCCATTCCTGTTTATAGTGTGGTGTTGAGTGCGTGTTTATTGGGTGTTTTACTGTATATATTTACCTCTCTTGCTCAGTTATTGCAGACAATCAGCAAAAGCAGACACCATTCCCCCAAGGACTCATACAGCACAGAAACAGGCACTTCCGACCACTGAGTCCATGCCAACCATCAACCATCCATTTACACTAATCCTACATTTCATTCCAGTTTTTTTTTTAAATCTCCCAACATTCTCAGGCAGTCACAGGGAGAATGTGCAAACTCCACACAGACAGCAGCCAAAGTCAAGATTGCGCCTGGGTCACTGGTTCTGTGAGGCAATGACTCAACCAACTTGGCTGCCATACTAACTATTGAAGTGGCTTAGCAAGCAATTTTATTCAGGTATAATTAAGGATGGCAATTGGGACAATGAAGTCTTAGCCAATGATGCCTACATTACTGTAAACCATGCAAAACATTTTTAACTGGTTTAAAGGGAAGAACATTTGGGAAAATTTGGAGTTGCTGCCTCACACCGCCAGAGACCCAGATTCGATCGTGACCACGGGTGCTTGTCTGTACGGAGTTTGTATGATCTCCCTGTGACGTGCGTGGGTTTTCACCGGTAGCTCTGGATTTCTCCCACTCTCCAAAGACGTACAGGTTTGCAGGTTAATTGGCTTGGTATAATTGCACATTTTTCCTCGTGCATGTTGGACGGCGTGAATGTGCGGTGATCGCTGGTCGGTGGGGACTGGGTGGGCCGAAGGGCCTGTTTCCGCGCTAAACCAAAACTAAACTAAAATACAATCGGGAGTTTAAAGGAGGATTGTTAGTCCCTGACAATTTGCGAAACCATTTCCAAGAGGGTGTTGACCGGGGAGGTAAACCTGTGTGAACATTTGCACCCAATGATCTGATGTTCCTTTGCAAATTCCACTGTTGTCATCACTGAAGACATTTGGGGTGAAATTGGTCAACATCTGGCCCGACCAGTGCCCAATCTGCTTTACATTGCACGCTGTTTTCTTTCCCATTGAAGCCTGAGAAAGAAAAGAAAGTGTGGTGTGAAATTGGCTGGTAGTGTGCCAACAGACTCCAGCTTCCCAAGGCCCATGGACACCAGTTGCTTGCCAGTCGCTTACCCTGGAGGCTAATGTTGATGTTCTTGGAGCCCGGAAGGTGACTGTTTGCCAGGCCCTTGAACTGGAGAGGACACGTTTCGTGAGTTGAGCGTTTATACGAGTGTGCGAGATCCTTAACCCAGGAACAATGAAGTCAGTTAGAAATACATGTCACTAACTGGCAGAGATACGTTAACTTGACACCAAGTGGCAACTGACCAGAGATGGCTTTGATTTGCACAGTCCCACCTATTCAGTGGATAAGCTCAACAAACTGCCGGTAATTTCGTCTTTTAGAAGTGCTTCAGCTAACATTTCCATTCAATGGGAGAACGAAATGGAATTCATGATCATAGCGGGATTAGTACATCATCGAAGACCATTTGTACTAGTTCCAGGACTTGCAAATGGCTTTCCATGGAACAGTTCAGCTCAGGAACACACCCTTTGGCCCTCAATGTCCGTGTCAAACATGAAGCCAAGTTAAACTGCCTATCCAAAAGCCTATTACTCGGTACTAACGTATCTCTCTCCATACCAACCCTGACAGCGCGGACCAGGCACCCACCATCACTTTGTGTAAAAAGTAAACTTGACCTGCCTGCAAAGCTCCTTTACACTTTGCCTCTCTCTCTTTTAAGCTGTGTCCTCTGGTCTTTGATATTGTGAGTAGTTTGGGACCTCATATCTGAGGAAGTATGTGCTTGCATGGGAGAGGGAGCAGAGGAGGTTTACGAGAATGATTGGGTGAACATATGATGCGCGTTTGTCATAATTGGTCTGTACTCTCTGGAGTTTAGAAGGATGAGGGGGGTCCTCATTGAAACTTACTGAATATTGAAAGGCCTGGATGGAGTGGATGTGGAGATTGTGTTTCTACAAGTGGGAGAGCCCAGGACCAGAGGCCATGGCCTTAGAATAAAAGGACTTACCTTTAGAAATAAGATGATGGTGAATTTCTTTAGTCAGAGGGTGGTGAATCTGTGGACTTCTGTGGAGGCCAAGTCAATGGATATTTTATATTATATTAAGTCAATGGATAGGTGGTTAAAATCCCGTAAGAGCTTCCTAACCAGCGTCAGTCACCCCATTGGAAACAACACCAACTGAAGCTCGCCTCCATATGTGGAAGAACAGACTAGCCAGTGTCCCTATTTCCACCAAGATGGGCACATACCAGCAGCAGAGCACTTACCACCAAGGTGCTGATGAACACTGGCTGAACTCGAGATGTCTCAACCGACTGCGAACCGGGGTCGGACAGTCAAGGCTGACAATGCACAAATGGGGCTACATCGAGGGTACAACAACCTGTGACTGTGACACACAGACCCAGACAATGCAGCGCCTACTGCAATGCCCATTGCTGGATAATCCATGTACTACTGCAGACCTGGCACTGAACACTCCAATAGCACAACGATGTGTGTAGCAGTGGCGTGCCACTATATAGCATAAGGACACGAAAGAAGAAGAAATTGATATTTTTAAAGCCGAGATTGATAAATCCTTGATTTGTACGGGTGTCAGGGGCTATGGGGAGAAGTCAGGAGAATGGGGTTGAGAGGGAAAGATAGATCAGCCATGATTAAATGGCAGAGTAGATGGGCCGAATGGCCTAATTCTGCTCCTATATGTTATGAACATGATTAATTCCACCATTGCCAAAAAGATTCTATTGAAGTACCGATGCTGTTGCCCTGTGAGAAGTACGGTGGCCAATATTTACATAGTAACAATAACATTGACCTGATAATTTGGATTTTAAATTGTCGATTGTAAATTTTGCCTTGGGCACTGGAGATAGCATTGCTGCTGCAAAATAAAACTGGACTACCTATTCCATCCAGCTTTGAAGGCAAACAGAACATTGCATTACCATCCCGATGAAAACCATCCACCTCTGAGAGTGCAGTGCCCTTTACTCTCCTGACCCAAGCACTGGCCTTGATTTCTGTGCTCAAGTGCCCAGAGAAAGACTAGAATCCACGACATTCAATCCTGAAGGCAAGCCTATTATCTACTGAGGCGTCGCTCCATTGCATTTAGTTTGTTTTTGTTCAGGTCAGTGCTCCTCATTAGATAACAACGATCTGGGTTTGACGAGTTATCTGAGGACATTAGGTAAATGTTTCATCCCCGCAGGGAAATTGGTCTGCCGACAGTCACAACGCACGACAAGGTACACGAAAACTTGAAATTAAAATTAAATTAAAAGTGAAAAATAAAGAAAAAGATAAGCGACTGTTGGCTGGCTGCGCCTTCACCGGAACAAACAAACAAACGAACGTAGGCATATCTCCTGGGCAGAGGATTCTAAAACTAGAGTGCCCCTCCCCCTCCCCCTCCCCCACGCTGGGTCACAATTGTTCTCCACAGTGGTCCACTCACGCCAGGTCCCCATTGTCTTCCCCTCCCCTGCCTCACGCTCACCGACCGCTGATTGCGGGTCGATCGTGAGGCCCCGCTGCCACCGAGGCCCCACCGCCACCTACGTCGAGGCTCCCATCGCCGCCTCTGCTGAGGCTCCTTGGGTCCAGACAGGCCTTGCCACCTGGCTTCTCCGCAGTCCCCTGGGAGGCCTGTGGGGCGAGTCGTACCTACCGAGGCACGTTCCGGTCAGCGGCGCGGTTGTTCGGCGGGTGGATTGGGCCTACGTGCTCGCTGGGAAACTCTACTTTTTACCCTGATTTTTGAACAATATATTTTAAATGGCGACAGTGCCCATGCCCAAAAGGTTCAGTGTTTATTTATTCTTCCACGCTACTCATTTTATTGGCATTGAAATGGGATGCTACAAGCCAGGGATATGTTCTCTATGTAAATAGAATCTTGGAAGAGATTAAAATAGCATGTTCAGTTCCATTCAGTTTAGTTTATTGTCACGTGTACCGAGGTGCAGTGAAAAGCTTTCATTCCATGCTAACTAGTCAGCGGGAAGACAATACATGATTGCAATTGAGCCATTCACAGTGTACAGATACATGATAAGGGAATAACATTTAGTGTAAGATAAAGCCAGTAAAGTCCGAAATAAAGATAGTCCGAGGGTCATCACTGAGGTTGATTGTAGTACAGCATTGCTCTCTGGTTGTGGTCAGTTGCCTGATAACATCTGGGAAGAAACTGTCCCTGAATCTGGAGGTGTGTGTTTTCACACTTCTATACCTTTTGCCCGATGGGAGAGGGGAGAGGGGAGAAGAGGGAGTGGCCAGGGTGTGGAACCCAGAATTCAGCCTTGACTGTTTGTGATTAATTTATTGTATAGTGTGCATGAAGCCTATGGAAATGATTTTCTGAAGTGAGTTCCCTGAGCAGACATCAATGTATCGAATATGATTATATACACCACAGAACAAAACTACTCTAATGGATCTTGTACGGTGTGATGTGGGATTAATGGGCTGTGCCTACATTTGCAATCTGTCATTAGGGCCTGAAGTAATCAAAATAATGCTCTAAGGCAGATTTCTTGCCCACCCTTTCTTCTTCTTCTTTCGCGTGGCGTGCACAGCCTAAAGTTGTAGGACAACTTGTTCTATTTGATCTTCCGTTTGTGCACGTCGAGTTGATTGCATTAGTCGAAACAGGGCGGACCACGTGAAGATTGCAATCTTCCACCCCGCCCACCCTTTAATTCACAAGTATATGTCCTGAACTTTATTTAGCTTTCTACGAAATGATTAAGGCACAAATTATAATCTATACTTTTTCTTTCCTACATCTCTGTCTGTGAGAATTCTCGATCTAACTGGATCGGAAACCAAATACCACAAAATAACCTAAATTCACAGTGGGAGCGAGGAATTTAGGTACGTTTATTTTAGGTTAGATTAGGTTGGAGATACAACATGTAAATAGGACCTTCGGCCCACCGAGTCTATGCTGACCAGAGATCACCCATACAGTTGTTATCCTACACGAGGGACAATATACAGAAAACAAATTAACCTGCAAACCTGCACGTCTTTGAAATGTGGGAGGAAACTGGAGCACCCGGAGAAAACCCGCGTAGTTACAGGGAGAACGTAGTCTCCGTAGAGACAGAACCTGTAGGTCAGAATCGAACCCGCGTCTCTGGCGCTGTAAGGCAGCAACTCTACCGCTGAGCCACCGTGCCTCCCCAGTGGTGCAATTGGTGCAGAGTGCTGTTTCTTTGTGGACAGCTTTATGAGATCAGTGGACTGTTTGATTCAATCAATTGGCGAGATTACTGTACACAGTTCTCATCATTAGGCTCTGTATCGCAGTTGCAAAGATCCAGGAGCAATTAGTTTTAGGGTGGCATGGTGGCACAGCGGTAGCATTGCTGGCTTGCGGTGCCTGGTACCCGGGTTCGTTCCTGACTACATGGAGTTTGGGCTGTCTGTATGGAGTTTGCACATTCTCCCCGTGACCTCCGTGGGTTTTCTCCGGGTGCTCCGGTTTCCTCTCACATTACAAAGACACACAGGTTTGTAGGTTAATTGGCTTTGGTAAAAATTGTAAATTGTTCCTGGTGTGAATCCGATTATTCTCTCTCCAATAAATTTGAATAATAAAAATTATAATAAAAATCCAATTATATATAGCACTATTAGAACATGGAAGCAAATAAAACAGAATCTAAAATTAAGAAACCTATCTCTCTTAATACCAATAGTCAATAACCCATCGTTTAAACCTTCAATCATAGATAAATCATTTATACAATGGGAAAGAATGGGAATCAAAACGCACGAAGATCTGTATGAATTAGAAAAATTACTATCATTTCAACAACTACAACTGAAATATAATTTGAAAAATAATCAATATTTTAAATATCTACAAATCTGTGACTATTTGAAAACACACACAAAAGATTATTATAATATGCCTTCCGACTTACTAGATGAAGCAATGAAGACAAAGGCGGAATCAGTTAATTTAATATCATACTTATATAATATCATCTTAAACATAGAAATACCCACAACAGATGGAATTAGAAGAGATTGGGAACAAGATCTAGGTATAAAAATTTCAAAAGAGAGTTGGGATAATCATTTATTACAGGTGCATAAATGCTCGATCAACGTACGACATACGCTTATCCAATTTAAAACATTACATAGATTATATTATTCAAAAACCAAACTAAATAAAATCTTTCCTAACGTCTCACCAATCTGTGATAAATGTATATGTCAAGAAGTTACCATAGCACATTCTTTTGTTTTTTGTACAAAAATCCAAAAATTCTGGTTTGAAATATTTGATATTTTTTCAAAATTAATCAAAATAAAACTGGTACCAAAACCAGAATGGATTATTTTTGGAATATCGGAAGGTATTCCTGAATTAAACGTGTATCAGAAGAATTTACTCAATTATGGGCTAATAATGGGAAAAAAGCTTATACTTAAATTCTGGAAAAATGCGCCCACACCAACAATAAAAATGTGGACATCAAATATGTTGGAAACATTACATCTGGAAGAGATGAGATTCCTCCTAGTAGGCAAAGTAGACCAATTTCAAAAGACGTGGTCTACGTTTTTGGACCTATTACAAGCATGAGGTGCAATAGTAATTTAGAAAAACAAATAAATAAATAAAAGGTATCTGGACCTGGTAATGGGAGGTAAAACAAAAACAGACTTGGTTGGTAGTTCCTTCTCTATGAAGTATGTTATAAGAGTTATAATAGAGCGATTGTTCCTTCTTTCTTTCTCTTTCTTTTCTAGGGTCTATTTTCTAACTTTACTTCCTTCTCTAACTTCTTTTCTAAGGGGCTTTCTTTTCCCAACACTCTTTTGCACTTCACAACCTTTGCGCACTTTCTTCACTTTTCTTACTTCTTTCTTTTTCTTTCTTAAAGTTTAAAAAAGTGAAGCGGTACAAAAAATGTATTAATATATACGTGTTGTACATTACTGTAATCTACCGTACTTCTATTAAAAAAATTATTAACAAAAAAAAAAAATAAAAAAAAAAGAGGGTGATGAATCTGTGGACTTCTGTGGAGGCCGTCAATGGATATTTTATATTATATTAAGTCAATGGATAGGTGGTTAAAATCCGGTAAGAGCTTCCTAACCAGCGTCAGTCACCCCATTGGAAACAACACCAACTGAAGCTCGCCTCCATATGTGGAAGAACAGACTAGCCAGTGTCCCTATCTCCACCAAGATGGGCACATACCAGCAGCAGAGCACTTACCACCAGGGTAAGTGCTCTGCTGGCTGAGTTACCACTGGCTGAACTCGAGATGTCTCAACCGACTGCGAACCAGGGTCGGACAGTCAAGGCTGACAATGCACAAATGGGGCTACATCGAGGGTACAACAACCTGTGACTGTGACACACAGACCCAGACAATGCAGCGCCTACTGCAATGCCCATTGCTGGATAATCCATGTACTACTGCAGACCTGGCACTGAACACTCCAATAGCACAACGATGTGTGTAGCAGTGGCATGCCACTATATAGCATAAGGACACGAAAGAAGAAGAAATTGATATTTTTAAATCCGAGATTGATAGATTCTTGATTTGTACGGGTGTCAGGGGCTATGGGGAGAAGTCAGGAGAATGGGGTTGAGAGGGAAAGATAGATCAGCCATGATTAAATGGCAGAGTAGATGGGCCGAATGGCCTAATTCCGCTCCTATATGTTATGAACATGATTAATTCCACCATTGCCAAACAGATCCTATTGAAGTACCGATGCTGTTGCCCTGTGAGAAGTACGGTGGCCAATATTTACATAGTAACAATAACATTGACCTGATAATTTGGATTTTAAATTGTCGATTGTAAATTTTGCCTTGGGCACTGGAGATAGCATTGCTGCTGCAAAATAAAACTGCACTACCTATTCCATCCAGCTTTGAAGGCAAACAGAACATTGCAGTGGATGTTGTCTATATGGACTTCAGTAAGGCCTTTGACAAGGTTCCTCATGGAAGGTTGGTTAAGAAGATTCAATTGTTGGGTATTAATGGTGGAGTAGCAAGATGGATTCAACAGTGGCTGAATGGGAGATGCCAGAGAGTAATGGTGGATGGCTGTTTGTCAGGTTGGAGGCCGGTGACTAGTGGGGTGCCTCAGGGGTCTGTGTTGGGTCCACTGTTGTTTGTCATGTACATCAATGATCTGGATGATGGTGTGGAAAATTGGATTAGTAAGTATGCAGATGATACTAAGATAGGTGGTGTTGTGGATAATGAAGTTGATTTTCAAAGTCTACAGAGAGATTTAGGCCATTTGGAAGAGTGGGCTGAAAGATGGCAGATGGAGTTTAATGCTGACAAATGTGAGGTGCTACATCTCGGCAGGACAAATCAAAATAGGACGTACACGGTAAATGGTAGCGAATTGAGGAATGCAGTTGAACAGAGGGATCTAGGAATAACTGTGCATAGTTCCCTGAAGGTGGAATCTCATGTAGATAGGGTGGTAAAGAAAGCTTTTGGTGTGCTGGCCTTTATAAATCAGAGCATTGAATATAGAAGTTGGGATGTAATGTTAAAATTGTACAAGGCATTGGTGAGGCCAATTCTGGAGTATGGAGTACAATTTTGGTCGCCTAATTATAGGAAGGATGTCAACAAAATAGAGAGAGTACAGAGGAGATTTACTAGAATGTTGCCTGGGTTTCAGCAACTAAGTTACAGAGAAAGGTTGAACAAGTTAGGTCTTTATTCTTTGGAGCGCAGAAGGTTAAGAGGGGACTTGATAGAAGTCTTTAAAATTATGAACGGGTTAGACAGAGTTGACGTGGATAAGCTTTTCCCATTGAGAGTAGGGAAGATTCAAACAAGGGGACATGACTTGAGAATTAAGGGACAGAAGTTTAGGGGTAACATTAGGGGGAACTTCTTTACTCAGAGAGTGGTAGCTGTGTGGAATGAGCTTCCAGTGGAAGTGGTGGAGGCAGGTTCGATGTTATCCTTTAAAAATAGATTGGATGGGTATATGGACGGGAAAGGAATGGAGGGTTATGGTCTGAGTGCAGGTAGATGGGACTAGGGGGAAGTATTTATTTTTAATTTAAAAAAAATGTTCGGCACGGACTTGAAGGGCCGAGATGGCCTGTTTCCGTGCTGTTATGGTTATATAGTTATTGCATTACCATCCCGATGAAAACCATCCACCTCTGAGAGTGCAGTGCCCTTTACTCTCCTGATCCAAGCGTTGGCCTTGATTTCTGTGCTCAAGTGCCCAGAGAAAGACTAGAATCCACGACATTCAATCCTGAAGGCAAGCCTATTATCTACTGAGGCGTTGCTCCATTGCATTTAGCTTGTTTTTGTTCAGGTCAGTGCTCCTCATTAGATAACAACGATCTGGGTTTGACGAGTTATCTGAGGACATTAGGTAAATGTTTCATCCCCGCAGGGAAATTGGTCTGCCGACAGTCACAACGCACGACAAGGTACACGAAAACTTGAAATTAAAATTAAATTAAAAGTGAAAAATAAAGAAAAAGATAAGCGACTGTTGGCTGGCTGCGCCTTCACCGGAACAAGCAAACAAACGAACGTAGGCATATCTCCTGGGCAGAGGATGCTAAAACTAGAGTGCCCCTCCCAACACAATTGTTCTCCACAGTGGTCCACTCACGCCAGGTCCCCATTGTCTTCCCCTCCCCCGCCTCACGCTCACCGACCGCTGATTGCGGGTCGATTGTGAGGCCCCGCTGCCGCCGAGGCCCCACCGCCACCTACGTCGAGGCTCCCATCGCCGCCTCTGCTGAGGCTCCTTGGGTCCAGACAGGCCTTGCCACCTGGCTTCTCCGCAGTCCCCTGGGAGGCCTGTGGGGCGAGTCGTACCTACCGAGGCACGTTCCGGTCAGCGGCGAGGTTGTTCGGCGGGTGGATTGGGCCTACGCGCTCGCTGGGAAACTCCACTTTTTACCCTGATTTTTGAACAATATATTTTAAATGGCGACAGTGCCCATGCCCAAAAGGTTCAGTGTTTATTTATTCTTCCACGCTACTCATTTTATTGGCATTGAAATGGGATGCAACAAGCCAGGGATATGTTCTCTATGTAAATAGAATCTTGGAAGAGATTAAAATAGCATGTTCAGTTCCATTCAGTTTGGTTTATTGTCACGTGTACCGAGGTGCAGTGAAAAGCTTTCATTCCATGCTAACTAGTCAGCGGGAAGACAACACATGATTGCAATTGAGCCATTCACAGTGTACAGATACATGATAAGGGAATAACATTTAGTGTAAGATAAAGCCAGTAAAGTCCGAAATAAAGATAGTCCGAGGGTCATCACTGAGGTTGATTGTAGTACAGCATTGCTCTCTGGTTGTGGTCAGTTGCCTGATAACATCTGGGAAGAAACTGTCCCTGAATCTGGAGGTGTGTGTTTTCACACTTCTATACCTTTTGCCCGATGGGAGAGGGGAGAGGGGAGAAGAGGGAGTGGCCAGGGTGTGGAACCCAGAATTCAGCCTTGACTGTTTGTGATTAATTTATTGTATAGTGTGCATGAAGCCTATGGAAATGATTTTCTGAAGTGAGTTCCCTGAGCAGACATCAATGTATCGAATATGATTATATACACCACAGAACAAAACTACTCTAATGGATCTTGTACGGTGTGATGTGGGATTAATGGGCTGTGCCTACATTTGCAATCTGTCATTAGGGCCTGAAGTAATCAAAATAATGCTCTAAGGCAGATTTCTTGCCCACCCTTTCTTCTTCTTCTTTCGTGTGGCGTGCACAGCCTAAAGTTGTAGGACAACTTGTTCTATTTGATCTTCCGTTTGTGCACGTCGAGTTGATTGCATTAGTCGAAACAGGGCGGACCACGTGAAGATTGCAATCTTCCACCCCGCCCACCCTTTAATTCACAAGTATATGTCCTGAACTTTATTTAGCTTTCTACGAAATGATTAAGGCACAAATTATAATCTATACTTTTTCTTTCCTACATCTCTGTCTGTGAGAATTCTCGATCTAACTGGATCGGAAACCAAATACCACAAAATAACCTAAATTCACAGTGGGAGTGAGGAATTTAGGTACGTTTATTTTAGGTTAGATTAGGTTGGAGATACAACATGTAAATAGGACCTTCGGCCCACCGAGTCTATGCTGACCAGAGATCACCCATACAGTTGTTATCCTACACGAGGGACAATATACAGAAAACAAATTAACCTGCAAACCTGCACGTCTTTGAAATGTGGGAGGAAACTGGAGCACCCGGAGAAAACCCGCGTAGTTACAGGGAGAACATAGTCTCCGTAGAGACAGAACCTGTAGTCAGAATCGAACCCGGGTCTCTGGCGCTGTAAGGCAGCAACTCTACCGCTGAGCCACCGTGCCTCCCCAGTGGTGCAATTGGTGCAGAGTGCTGTTTCTTTGTGATCTACCCCGCCCTTGCACTATGGACTGTTTGATTCAATCAATTGGCGAGATTACTGTACACAGTTCTCATCATTAGGCTCTGTATCGCAGTTGCAAAGATCCAGGAGCAATTAGTTTTAGGGTGGCATGGCGGCACAGCGGTAGCATTGCTGGCTTGCGGCACCTGGTACCCGGGTTCGTTCCTGACTACATGGAGTTTGGGCTGTCTGTATGGAGTTTGTACATTCTCCCCGTGACCTCCGTGGGTTTTCTCCGGGTGCTCTGGTTTCCTCTCACATTACAAAGACACACAGGTTTGTAGGTTAATTGGCTTTGGTAAAAATTGTAAATTATTCCTGGTGTGTAGGATGGTGTTAATGCACGGGGTGATTGCTGGTCGGTACAGACTCGGTAGACTATCTAAAGTAAAGTCTCTAGTATCCTCACTGTCCCTCCTGTAGATATTGTGGCTTAATAAGACTCTGGGAGGAATTCATATCTGAAGTGGCTGTGAATATCAGAGTGGACGAGATAATTGTTTGACATTTGGCTGCTGGCATGAGCGTGGACTTGTGTTTAATTCTAAAGAAAAATGAGAGATGCAGAAGAAGGTGTGAGCAATGACATTAGTTTTGTCATAGAGTCAGATACAGAGAGTGATACACTGTGGAAACAGGCCCTTCGGCCCAACTTGCCCACACCGGCCAACATGTCCGAGCTACACTAGTCCCACCTGCCAGCGTTTGGTCCATATCGCTCCAAATCTGTCCGATCCATGTACCTGTCCAGCTATTTCTTAAATGTTGGGATAGTCCCTGCCTCAACTACCTCCTCTAGCAGCTTGTTCCGTATTCCCACCACCTTTTTGTGAAAAACACCACCCTTTGTTTTGTCCATGAGTAGATTGGTGAGAAATACAAAAAGAAACAATGCTCACGCCTGTTCGTGCTTGTTGTTTTGTCAACGATAAAAAATAACCAAATGTTTCTCAAGAAGGGAGAATGCGCAGAGTCTTGTACTCGGAGTAGGGGAATCAAGAACCAAAGACATAGGTTTAAGGTGGGAATGCTTTAATAGGAACCTGAGGGGCAACCTTTTCACTCAGAGATGACGGGTGTATTGAACAAGCTGCAAAAGGAGGTAGTTGCGGCAGGTGCATAACAGTATTTCAAAGGCACTTGGACAGATACATGGATAGGAAAGTTTGGGAGCGATTTGGGAAGATGAGACGAGCTTGGGGCGGCACGGTGGCGCAACGGTAGAGCTGTTGCCTTACAGCGCCAGACGTCCAAGTTTGATCTGTGAGTACGGTGTTGTCTGTAATTAGCTTGTACATTCTCCCTATGGCCGTGTGGGTTTTCTCCGGGTGCTCCGGTTTCCTCCCACACTCCAAAGACGGCAGGTTTGTAGATCCATTGGCTTTGGTAAAATTGTAAATTGTACACTTGGTAAAATTATTCTGGTGTGTAGGATAGTGTTAGTGGACGGGGTGATCGCTGGGTCAGTGTGGTCTCACTGGGCTGAAGGGCCTGCTTCCGTGTTGTATCTCTTAAATCTAAAGCTTAAATGGGGCATTTTGGTTGGCATGGATGATTGGGCCAAAGGGCCTGTTTTGGTGTTGCATAATTCTATGAGAAGGACTTTAAGAAATCATTGATGTCAAGATTTCAATAAATACATTATAACTAGATGAGTTGAAAACGTTTGTTGCAAAATAGTTTTTTTTTACTTGGAAAATCGTGTGATTATCGTGGATACTGGCACACCCACTACTACCAACCTGTAATTTTTCCAGTGCACTTGTGTGGTTCTGGATGGCAATGTCTCTACTTCTATATTTGGAAAGCCATAATGCCATAAATAAATCATAGTTGAAAGACTCTCATTGATAACAGGTTAATAGTCCCAAGTCTATTTTTAAATATTGTTTTTACCAAAACTGTGCACTGATGCCATGCAAAGGCGGAATGACTTGGATTTTACAAGCTCGGTACGTTCCAGAGCACTTTGCAGGCAGTGTTCACTGAAGCAATGTTGTGGATGACCCTAAATCGCATGCACGCTTGTAATTGTACATAATTGGCTGTCTTGTATCCTGATAGCTTAGTTTAGTTTAACGATACAGCACGGAAACAGGCCCTTTGGCCCGGCGAATCCCCAAGCACTGACTAACACTATCCTGCACCCACTATGGACAATTTACAATTTTTACCAAGCCAAATAGCCTACAAACCTGTACGTCTTTGGAATGTGGGAGGAAACTGGGGATCCCGGAGAAAGCCCTCACAGGTCACTGGGAGAACATGCAAACTCCGTACAGACAGCACCCTCAGTCAGGATCGAACCCCGGGGTCACTGGCGCTGTAAGGCAGCAAGTCTACCGCTGCCCCTCCGTGCCGTCCTTACAGCTTCTCACATCAATCTTTGACAGTTGTGGAACAACTCGTCCATTGTCAGTGCACAAGTTGCTCTGGGGCAATTTATTTAACCTATCGACACATCCAAGACGCTTTGCAAATAGCTGAAACCCTGAGCTTTATGGCTGCAGGGTGCAACTGTGGGGAAGAAAAACTTTGTCTGCCCAGCAACTCGGTGATAAATACAGAGGATTCATGAGGTTGTGGGCTGTAAACAACTGGTCAGGAGCAGGAGACCCAAGAAAGTGCAGACGTTGGGATCTAGAGCAAAAAAACAAAGTGCTGGAGGAACTCGGAGGGTCAGGCAGCATCTGTGGGGAGAGTGGTCAGATGACATTTTGGGTCAGGACCCTCCTTCAGACTGAACCGAGCTCACAAAGGGAGAAGATGGTGATTTTCTGAACCTGAGGTTGCAGTTTCATGGAGAGATGACTGACTACCTTTCCTGATCTCTCCTTTTCTCATTATATTTCTGGGCCTCAGAAATGTTGCAGCCGAGAAATAATGGTGGAAGTGTGGGTTTAATTTGCCTTAGGAAACCGAGTAACCATGTAATTGGGTTGGGCACACTCCAACACATTCAGTTCCATTGATGTTAATGAATTTTCCAGTTAAAGTTTTCTTAAACATGTAACGCAGCATCATTTCATTTCAAGTATCATTATAATTTGGGTTTAATCTTTTTAAATGAACAGAGATTTAAAACTGCATGAAATAATGAACAAAACAAAACCCCTTAAATATCTTGTTTAAGAAGGAACTGCAGATGCTGGAAAATCGAAGGTAGACAAAAATGCTGGAGAAACTCAGCGGGTGAGGCAGCATCTATGGAGCGAAGGAAATAGGCAACGTTTCAGGCCGAAACCAGACTGATGTGAACATCAGTCTGAAGAAGGGTCTCGCCCCGAAACGATGCCTATTTCCGTCGCCCCTTAAATATGTTTATAGCTTTAAGGTCAGAGAGGCAAAGTTTAAAGAGGCAGGAAGGAACTGCAGATGCTGGTTTAAACCAACAACAGACATAGAAAGCTGGAGTAAGTCAGTGGGTCAGGCAGCATCTCTGGATGCCACTTCTTGGCATTATGTTTAGCACAGACATTATGGGCTGAAGGACCTGTTTTTGTGCTGTCCTGTTCTATGTTTAGTTTAGTTTAGAGATACATCGCAGAAACAGGCCCTTCGGCCCACCGAGTTCGCACCAACCAGCGATCCCCGCACATTAACGCTATCCTACACACACTAGGGGACAATTTACATTTACACCAAGCCAATTAACCTACAAACCTGAACGGCTTTGGAGTGTGGGAGGAAACCGAAGATCTCGGAGAAAACCCATGCAGTCACAGGGAGAACGTACAAACTCTGTACAGACAGCACCCGTAGCCAGGATCGAACCCGGGTCACTGGCGCTGTAAGAGCTGTAAGGCAGCAACTCAACAAAATGTAGGGAACATGCCCGTAATGTTCTTTAATAATTTCTTGCTCTCAACAAATGCTTGGACATAGAAGAAGGGTCACGACCCGAAACGTCACCCATTCCTTCTCTCCAGAGATGCCGCCTATCCTGCTGAGTTACTCCAGCATTTTGTGTTTAGCTTGGAGACAGAACGCAGGAGGTCGCCCCTGCTGGTTCCCGTGCATTAGGTAACCTTAATTAGTGGTGGCTGGCATGCTGCCTGTTTAACTCCGGGCAAAAGCAAAACTCCTGGCTTAAAAACAGGCAACTCAGCAGCTGCCGGGAAGCCTTTCTTGCACAGAGAGGTGTGCAGAGGACAGGGGTAGCGATCTACAGGAGCCCCTGCCTCAAAAAGGCAGCCAGCATCATCAGAGACCCACACCACCCTGGCCACACACACATTTCACTCCTGCCATCGGGAAGAGGATACAGCAGCCTGAGAACTGTAACGTCCAGGTTCAGGAGCAGCTGCTTCTCCACAACCATCAGACTATTGAACACTGCAACCTCCAAATAAGCTCCAAACTGCATAGACTTTGTTTTTGTCTTCACACAATTAGTGTGTGTCTGCCCGTGTGTGTGTGTGTGTGTGTGTGTGTGTGTAATACACTTATTTTGCTATTTATTATGGTGTTTACAGAGTACGACGTTTATCCGTCTGTTATGCTGCTGCAAGTAAGAATTTAATTGTTTCGGGACATATGCCGATAAAACACTTGATTCTTGACTTGAACTGGGAGTCAGAAGTACCACGAAAGTTCCTGGAACCCCAACATTCTTAGTGTAACGCACCAGAAATTGTAATCGGAAGATGCCCATGTGTCTGAGCCCATCTTCTCTTTGCAGTTTAGGTTGAAGCTGTTATCTTTGATTTTTAATCCCAACTAGACTAAGTGGGACCTGTGTGGGGGAGAGGGGGTGTGGGGGAGAGGGGGTGTGGGGGAGAGGGGGTGTGGGGGAGAGGGGGTGTGGGGGGAGGGGGGTGTGGGGGTAGAGGGGTGTGGGGGGAGGGGGGGTTGGGAGGGGGATGTGGGGGTGGGTAGTGTGGGGGAGGGGGGGTTGTAGGGGGGGGGGATGTGGGGGAGGGGCAGGGTGTGGGGGAGGGGAACCTTCAAAACTTTCATAACTTTTGTACAATTTCACCGATTGGAACATAACTTATTTGACTTGTAGCAGAGGAGAATGGTGAGTAAGGTGGCAAAAAATCGTAGCGCTATGGGGGATCGTTTTTGCACAAATTTAATTACAACACAGACAGGAAGTGGTCAAGATGAGAGTTTTAGTAATATAGATAGATGTGCCACGTAGAGGCATCAATATGTAGGTTAATTGCTCTCACTTCTGTGCTACTGAGGGGCAGTATAAGATGGAAACGTAACGGTGTGGTACAGATCAAAGAGGTAAGTTTTGATGGATACAGAAGTGAGCGGCACTGTGGCGCAGCAGTAGAGTTGCAGCCTCACAGCGCCAGAGTCCTGGGTTCGATCCCGACCACGAGTGCTTGTCTGTACAGAGTTTGTACGTTCTCCCCGTGACCGTGTGGGTTTTCTCCGGTTTCCTCCCACACTCCAAAGACGTGCAGGTCTGTAGGTTAATTGGCTTTAGTAAAAAATTGTAAACTGTCCCGAATGGGTAGGATAGCGCGAGCGTACAGGGTGGACGCTGGTCGGCACGGACTCGATGGGCTGAAGGGCCTGTTTCCACACTGTATCTCTAAAGTCTAAAAGTAAAGTCTGAAGTGCGTGTGCTTGTGGGAGAATTGTTGAAGTCAGTGAAACAGTAAAATGGTGTGAGCACAATACACAGACAACTCAACATCTGATTAACACGAGGATCAGGGACCAAAGACAATTTTCGACCCCTCAACACCAAAGTTGCAGAAATTTAGTATAAGAGATATGAGGGATAATGTTCCAAGGGTTATGTGCTAGAGTGGACATTTTCTTAGAACATAGAACATTACAGCATAGGAACAGACCCTTCATAGCACAATAACTGTGCAGAACACAATGCGAAGATGAACTAATCTCATCTGCCTGCTGTTGATGCATATCCCTCCATTCCTTGCATATCCATGTGCCTGTCTTAAATGCCACAGCTTGGAAAATTAGAACTAGACTCTTGTTGCATGATGTTTAACAAAAGAACTGCAGATGCTGGAACAATCGAAGGTTGACAAAAAAATGCTGGAGTAACTCAGCGGGTGAGGCAGCATCTATGGAGAGAAGGAATAGGCGACGTTTTGGGTCGAGACCCTTCTTCAGACTGATGTCGGGGGGGGCGGGAAAAAGAAAGGAAGCAGGCGGAGACAGTCGGACTTGTGGGAGAACTGGGAAGGGGGGAGGGCATGGAGAGAGAGGGAAAGCAAGGGCTACTTGAAGTCAGAGAAGTCAATGTTCATACCGCTGGGGTGTAAACTACCCAAGCAAAATATGAGGTGCTGTTCCTCCAATTTGAGCTGGGCCTCACTCTGGCATTGGAGGAGGGCCCAGGTCAGAAAGGTCAGATTGGGATTTTTAGATTTTTAGATTTTAAATGTTTCCTGCCAAAACCAACAATTTACATGTTTTTGCCCACACTAAATCCCATTAGCCAGAACTTTGCCCACTCACACAATCGAACTGTGGCACTTTGCAGCCCCCTCTGGAGAACTCTGGCAGTGTTTGTTTTGCCACTGAAGGTTAAACTTGGCCATACGATTGGGTGCCACAAAGGGACGGCAAAGCTAGTCGGCCACAGAGTAATTATTTGCTCTGCGGAGTGGTGTGCAGTACCTTTCTGCGACTTTTATGTTCAGCTGTTGCAATTAGCTTTGGCACCATCCTCAAAAAAGACAAAGGCTTAGGAATTTGGCTCATGTTGGAGAAACACGAGGCTTCAGCTCGCCGCAAAGAGTGACTCTGCAAAAGGCAGATTTACGCTAACAGCAACAGACAATGGGAGGGTTTGGCAAGTGCATAATCTGGGTTAGCGATAGGAAGCAATCCAATAGTTGATTGTGCCCAGAAATTGGCCTCCTTCCATGAGCACAATGTTTCACACAAAGAACGGTGAGTGTTTGGAACGAGCAGCCGGAGGAGGCGGTTGAGGCAGGCACTATCACAGTGTTTAAGAAACATTTAGACAGCTATATGGATAGGACAGGTTTGGAGGGATATGGGCCAAATGCAGGCAGGTGGGACTAGTGTTGCTGGGACATGTTGGCCGGTGTGGGCAAGTTGAGCCGAAGGGTCTGTTTCCACTTTGTACGACCTGCCATATTTTCTGCAACTGTGCGTCCACGTTCACAATTAGTTAGTGTCCTACAGGGGACCCTTTAAAGTGCACCTCTTTCCCGACTTATTTCTGGATTTGTTCTTTCTTTTATGGTGAGTGAAAAACACAAGTCATGGGTTTCACCTGTAAAATCTCTTGAGAGTTGGATGTCAAACAGAGAAACACCTGGAGAAACGTAGTTATCCAGTCGCCTGCTGGCCTCGTTTTCATGTTTAAGAAGGAACTGCAGATGCTGGAAAATCGAAGGTAGACAAAAGTGCTGAAGAAACTTAGCGGGTGAGGCAGCATCTATGGAGCGAAGGAAATAGGCAACGTTTCAGGCCGAAACCCTTCTTCAGACTGAAGAAGGGTTTCGGCCCGAAACGTTGCCTATTTCCTTTCCTCCATAGATGCTGCCTCACCCGCTGAGTTTCTCCAGCACTTTTGTCGGCCTTGTTTTCATGAGACTTTCGTCATTCTTATTCATGAGCGTGATGTAGGCTACAGAAATACTTGTGTGAGGCTTCTAGCCTGAGAGGCCAGCACCATGAGCCTGCCTTAACTTTGGTCCCTTTAAACTCCATGTGTACCTGCTGTGACCTCACTTGCAGCTGTCCTTAGCATCCTTATATTTTGCTTAGCTCAGTTTAGAGATACGGAGCAGAAACAGCTGAGTCCGCGCCGACCAGCGTCCCCGCACGCTGACACTATCCCACACACACACCAGGGACACAAGGGACCAGGGATACAATTATACCGAAGCCAATTATGTCTTTGGAGTGTGGGAGGAAACCGGAGAAAACCCACGCGGGTCATGGAGAGAACGCACAGACAAGCACCTGTAGTCAGGATCGATCCCGGGTCTCTGGCGCTGTAAGGCAGCAACTCTACCGCTGCGCCACCGTGCCAGCCATTTGGGTATTTTTGAGACCCTCATCCTGCCGACCTTTCATCAGGTGACCCCTGTCCCCAGCCAACTCCAAACCCAAACCCACCACTACTACCACGGCATTACCTCAATCCCTCTGCCACCCTGGCCCCTCTACCCAGCCTGCTGCCTCAGTTCCTACCCTTTTGATCATGACCTGCGGAACCCTCTTACAATTGTTGCCTGACTCCTGCCCTCACAATGACTGCGCCCTCTTGTTTTCCGGTCCCGGGCTTCTCTAATGGCACATCTCTGCCTGGGCAGCCTGAGGCCTGGCACACGATCAACTTGTTTGGCAGAACATGCAAAGGGAAGATCTTTCAACGTATAAGACCAGTTCAGTCATTCAGTAATGAATTTTCCACCCATGTGCCACCAAACCAAACATTGGTTGTCTTGCAGTGAGCTAATTGAATCACACACTCAGTTTCTGGTGATTACTCTTTTGCTGCCTTAAAGGGACATGCACCCATGTTGTAATAGCAGAAAAATACTTGTTGGCCACTTACCGTTCACTAGCTTGGTGTTTAAGAAAGAACTGCAGATGCTGGAAAAATCGACGGTAGACAAAAATGCTGGAGAAACTCAGCGGGTGAGGCAGCATCTATGGAGCGAAGGAATAGGTGACGTTTCGGGTCGAGAGTCTCACCCGCTGAGTTTCTCCAGCATTTTTGTCTACGTTCACTAGCTTGGTGCCATTGAGTCCTGAAGCCCAAACAGACAGGCTCAGAGAATTTCCCCAGCTCTCCGATCCTGAATGTCTTGACTGCCTTGACTGCCTATGTCGAGGATAGACACAAAATGTTGGAGTAACTCAAATCAAATCAAATCAAATCAAATCAACCTTTATTGTCATCTTGCAAGCAACAGTTGTACATTGCAACTCCAGGGAATACCGGAGCATCGCACATGAAATTTAAAACATTTTACACATAATAACACTAAAACAATCCAGTCCCTGATGGAACAGTATAAATAGTTAAAAAGTAGGTAAAAACTCAGTTGGAGTTGGAGTATTGGATGTTGGAGTAACTCAGCAGGACAGGCAGCATCTCTGGAGAGAAGGAATGGGTGACGTTTCGGGTCGAGACCCTTCTTCGGACTCCAGACTTCAGTCTGAAGAAGGGGCTCGGCCCAAAACGTCACCCATCCATCTTCGGTGTAAACCAAAATCTGCAGTTCCTTCCTACACAGTAACGCCAGAGATCTGCCAACTTGGTGATAATATTTGATAGCGTTCTTTTGGATACATTTCCTTGTCCTGAAAGCATTCATAATTATATTTACAATGCATTAGTAATGTAATCAAAGCAAACAAATGTTGCAATTATATTGTAATCGGTTTTTTTGGTGGTGTCATTTAGATTGTGTCAAGCTGTTTGTTTCAATTATAGATTTCAGAAGTGTCAATCTGCTTTATTACAATAATTGGTTTAACATTAGACAATTCATAACGAATCTCAAGAGGGTTTTGAGTGTTGCATTGACTTTTAATTGATTGTAAACACTGCACTTTAATTTAATAAAAGGACTTTGATAAGGTCCCACATCGGAGATTAGTGGGCAAAATTAGAACACATGGTATTGGGGGTAGAGTGCTGACATGGATAGAAAATTGGTTGACGGACAGGAAACAAAGAATAGGGATTAATGGGTCCCTTTCAGAATGGCAGGCAGTGACTGGTGGGGTACCGCAAGGGTCGATGCTGGGACCGCAGCTATTTACAATTTTCATTAATAATTTAGATGAAGGGATTAAAAGTAACATTAGCAAATTTGCAGATGATACAGAGCTGGGTGGCAGTATGAACTGTGAGGAGGATGCTATGAGGATGCAGGGTGACTTGGACAGGTTGGGTGAGTGGGCACATGCATGGCAGATGCAGTTTAATGTGGATAAATGTAAGGTTATCCACTGGTGGCAAGAACAGGAAGGCAGATTATTATCTGAATGGTGTTAGGGAAGTTAGGGAAATGGGAAGTACAACGAGATCTGGGTGTCCTTGTATATCAGTCACTGAAAGTAAGCATGCAGGTACAGCAGGCAGTGAAGAAAGCTGATGTCATGTTGGCCTTCACAACATGAGGAGTTGAGTATAGGAGCAAAGAGGTCCTTCTGCAGTTGTACAGGGCCCTGGTGAGACCACACCTAGAGTACTGTGTGCAGTTTTAGTCTCCAAATTTGAGGAAGGACATTCTTGCTATTGAGGGAGTGCAGCGTAGGTTCACGAGGTTAATTCCCGGGATGGCTGGACTGTCATATGTTGAAAGAATGGAGCGACTGGGCATGTATACACTGGAATTTAGGATGAGAGGGGATCTTATTGAAACATATAAGATTATTAAGGGATTGAACAAGCTAAGAGGCAGGAAACATGTTCCCGATGTTGGGGGAGTGCAGAACCAGGGGCCACAGTTTAAGAATAAGGGGTAGGCCATTTAGAATGGAGATGAGGAAAAAAAATTTCACCCAGAAATTTGTGAATCTATGGAATTCACTGCCTCAGAAGGCAGTGGAGGCTGATTCTCTGGATTCTTTCAAGAGAGTTAGATAGAGCTCTTAAAGATAGTGGAGTCAATGGATATGGGGAGAAGGCAGGAAAGGGGTTCCGATTGTGGATGATCAGCCATGATCACAGTGAATGTCGGTGCTGGCTCGAAGGGATGAATGGCCTACTCCTGCACGTATTGTGTATTGTTTATTGACTTGGAAACAGGCACGTGCCGTGAGTAATTACTCAGGGTAGGCACTCAATCAGCTTAAAAAAAAAATTAAACCGCGCATGCGCAGATTATTCTCTCTAAAAATAAATAATAAAAATAAAAACAGTAACAATTCAATTTGCCCAAGGCTTCCTAGTCTCCTTTATTCTGATTTACTGAATGGGTGGGTGGTGAAGATTGATGGCAGGTGGAGAGATGGTGGGAAAAACGGGAGTACAGGGAAAAGTTGAATCAGTTGTCATCTAATTGAATGACAACACTTGTTCAAGGGACCAATTGGGGGGAGAGTTCCTTTCACAGCGTGTGGAGAGTCTGTGCCAGGGGTAGAGTTGCGGGGAGGGCAGGAGCATTGAGAAGGAGGGGGTCGGGGATAATGCCAGCAACTCACTCACTCATCGCTGCCGCAGCTCTCCGGGCGCGAAGCCACGCACTGTAGCCGGGGATAGAAGCAGCTCGGGGAGCTGCGAGCGGCCGCCGGGACCCGACAGCAGAACTGGCCGCCACTTCAGCACCTTCTGCCGGCCCGCTCACCTTTGGCAGTGCTCTCCGTCTGAACACCTCTCACCTGCCGCTCACTCGTGTCAGCGGCTTCCTGCAAATCCATAAAATTCCCACACCCGAGTAACCTCAATCGCGCTGTTGGAATTTAAGGACATGAGTGAGGCCAGCGAGCGGCAGGAGAGAGGTTTTTAGACGGAGAGCTGCCAGAGGTGAGCGGGGGCCATCAGGAGGCGCTGAGGTGGCGGCCGGTTCCGCTGTCCGGCCCGGCGGCCGCTCACAGCACTCGAGCTACTTCTCCCCCCGGCCTCAATGCGGTGGCATTGCACGCCTCCGTGCAAGGAGCGTCGCAAGTGGCATGATCCCGACCCCTCCTTCACAACATTCGTGCCCTCCCCGCAACTTTACCCTGGGCCAGACTCCCCAAACGCTGTGAAAGGAGCTCTCCCCCCACCCCCACACCCCGGGAAATACGGTATTTAAAAACATCACCAAGAAATGTACTTACCACATCATTGGTACACGAGCTCCATTCTTCTCTCTCTGTTTCCTAAAAGGCCTGTCTCACGAGTCTGCGGTCATTGGCGGCGAAACGGGAAGAATCTGCCGCCATAGACTGCGCACTCGTGAGAACGCACAATTCCGGGGCCGTGCGGCGGTGTTCCCAACACCGCACGGTGCTAAAATAAAACCTACACTGTTTAAAACTATATATTACCGCACAACCTCCACCAGTGATGCACGAGTGCGGCACGGCCGCCCGCACGGGCCGCCGCCAGTGTGGCTCGAGCGACGTGCGTCAAACCTCCACTGCCACAGCCTCCGCCAGTGAGGCACGTGCCTCCGCCAGTGAGGCACGTGTGCGGCACGGCCACAGGCACAGCCACCGCTACAGCGCCGCGATCAGGACGGCCGCCGCCACAGCCGCCGCTCGTGAGTCACGTGCGGCGGGCCGACGTCATCGCAGTCGGCCCGCCCTTTTTTTTACTTACCGCAAGCACGTGGGACCAGCGGTATTTGAATTACTTGGACCCCGCGCAGCATCAGTGCGGTGCTCCAGTGGATAGGCTCGGCGCTCTCGCCGTTGCCGTGCGGTCCCCGCTACCGGCGACGCCGCGCTTCACCGCCGATGACCGCAAACAGGTAAGACAGAGCCTTTAGATACACTTAAAATAATGCCAATCCATATTTGAAAACCCCGCCAAGAAACCAGCACTGCGCATGCGCAGTAGGCTGCAAAGGCAGAAGTTCTGCTGCCTTCAGCCCCGATTGAAAGTGACGGCTTCAGGCAGTGCTTACGGCACGTGGGCTGCACAGACCTTCCCGTGTTACAAGCGCTGCGGATGAAAGGCACGGAGAATTATGCCTACCTAAAAGATCGATCTCTTAGGTAGGCATAATTCTCCGTGCCTTTCATCCGCAGCGCTTGTAACACGTGAAGATCAATCTCTTAGGTAGGCATAATTCTCCCATGCCTTTACTATTTATATTTAGCAATTACTATGTTATAATTTTAGTCAGGGTAGGCAGTGCCTACCTTGCCTACCCTGACGCCACGTGCCTGCTTGGAAATCATGTTTGAGCTTCGACGGGCTGTGAGGTTTCTGAGCTGTTGCTTGCCACACCGAGGAGTGATGAGCTGGGTAGAATTGCTGATGTCAAAAGATCAATTCAAGGTCGGCACAGTGGCGCAGCGGTAGAGTCGAGGCCTTACAGTGCCAGAAAACCAGGTTTGATCCTGACTACAGGTGCTGTCTGTACGGAGCTTCCCTCTGACCGCATGGGTTTTCTCTGGGTGCTCCAGGTATCTACTACATTCCAAAGACATACAGGTTTGAAGGTTAATTGGCTTCTGTAAAACTATAAACTAGTGTATGGGTGATCATTGGTCGACGTGGATGGTGGGCCGAAGGGCCTGTTTCCATGCTGTGTCTCTAAAACTAAAGTAAAGATGTGGCTAATGCTACATGTTTAACACGAAACAGAACGTTGGATTAACTCAGCAGGTCCATAGTAGCTAGGGTGGAAGAATTATATATGTTGTCGATTCAGGAATGGGACCCTGCATCAGAACTGAGAGCGGAGGAGAGATTGGCAGGACAGGCACTCCCTGATCTACATAAAGGTTACGTCCAGGTTTTACACTCGGCGGAATCGCCAACCCTGGCCCAAAATAGCTCAGAGTTTGAAGAAGGGTCTCGATCTGAAACGTCACCCATCCATGTTCTCCGGAGACGCTGCCTGGCCCGCTGAGTTACTCCAGCATTTTGTGCCCATCACTGTCATTGTCTCGGCGCCGCCTGGCTGTGTCCAGGGCACTTCCTGCGAGGCACAGCCTTCTGGGTAAGCACCGCCGCCATTGCCGGCTTGTTTCTGATGTACATTTGGGAGATCGTACAGCGTTGTGGAAATTACAAACTGCCTGGATTGCATGAGGGACTGAGTGCAGAATTGTTTACATAAGTGCGGGCTTACATAAGTCGCCTATTGTGCAAGTCGGGGGAGTGTCAGCATATAGTGGGGTGGAGCAGGGTGTGGTGGGACAAGATGAGGAGGAGATGATGAGTAGATGGAACGAGGTGGGACAGAGGCTGGTCGGTGATGGGTGGAATCAGGTGAGGAGGGGATAATGCGCAGATGCAAGCAGGTGAAGGGAAATCTGAAGAAGGGTCCTGATCTGAAATTTCACCTATCCGTGTTCTCCAAAGATGTTGCCTGACCTGCTGAGTTACTCCAGTGCTTCTTTTTTTTGTAAACCTACAGTACATTTGCAGTGCCTTGTGTCTACATTTTCCAATATTAGTTTTTCCTTGTCTTTGTGGTATGGCAACATTTCTTTAGTCAGAGGGTGGAATTTATTGTAACCGACAGCTGTGGAAGCCAAGTCATTGGATATTTGTAAGGCGCAGATTGGCAGATTCTTGATTAGTAAGGGTGTCAGGATTTATGGGGAGAAGGCAGGAGAATGGGGTTGAGGGGGAAAGATAGATCAGCCATGATTGAATGGCGGAGTCGATTTGATGGGCCGAATGGCCTCATTCTTCTCCTATCACTATATTTGTGCAACCCAGAATCTACAGTTTCTAATTTCTATGAAATATCTGTGGAGGTCAGCTCCGTGAATTCCAAACTTTATTCATCAAACATCCTCTGACAATGATTAGTAATAATAATAATGCATTTTATTTATGGGCGACTTTCAGAACACTCAAGGGCACCTTACAGTTAAAACAAGCAAATTACAAATATATAAATAAAATGAAACAAAAACAACATATCCATGAATTTGATAGAAAGTGGATTTACGTGGGATCGGCCAGTCTGAATAGATGAGTTTTGAGGGAGGTTTTAAAGGTGGGGAGAGACTCTATGGTACGGATGGATAGTGGGAGAGAGTTCCAGAGGCGAGGGGCAGAACGGCTGAAGGCTCTGAACCCCATCGTGGACAGGCGGGCAGATGGAGTGGCGAGCAGGGAGGAAGAAGAGGATCGGAGAGTTCGGGATGGAGTGTAAGGCTGGAGGAGTTCAGAGAGGTATGGAGGAGCGAGATTGTGGAGGGCTTTGAAAGTGAGGAGGAGAATCTTAAAATCAATGTGATATTGGACAGGGAGCCAGTGCAGTTGTTTGAGGATGGGAGTGATGTGTTCAGTGGATGGGGTTCTGGTGATAATGCGGGGCAGCTGAGTTCTGGACCAATTGGAGTTTATGGATCTTCAAAGGTTTCCCAATGGAAAACATAAGTTCTTTCTATAAAGGAGGCACGGTGGCGCAGCAGTATATTTGCTACCTTACGGCACCAGAGACCCGGGTTCAATCCTGACCATGGCCGCTGTCCGTACGGAGTTTGTATGTTCTGCCCGTGACCTGCGTGGCTTTTCTCAGAGAACTTCGGGTTTCCTCCCACCCTCCAAAGACATACAGGTTTGTAGGCTAACTGGCTTGGTATAAATGTAAGAATCATCCCCAGTGTTAGTGTGTGGGGATCACTGGTCGGCGCGGACTTTGTGGGCTGAAGGGCCTGTTTCCGTGCTGTATCTTTAAACTAAATTAAACTAAATTAAAGCAACAGCACTAAAAAGTGCCACTTTTATTCCAGCAATATTGGAGCAGCCTTCCTCACATCAGCCTCTGAATGATACAGATATGTTTGGATTACATCTTTGATTAATCATACCAATGGCAAATACTAATCCCAATTAATCTCAACCCAATCTAAATCTCTTCTCAATTCTACGAGCATATTTACTGCCTTCTCTTCATGATCATTGGGTAAACATAGGCAGGCTGGTTTAAAAACAGCACGTCAGCATTGAGAAGTCGTTTTTGTGGTGAGAACCTGGTGAGCCTTGGCTTCGTGCAGGAGATGCAACGTTACTGGGTGTAAATTAATAATTTGGTATTAACTCAGAGTGCAGCCTTCCCAGACTACTGAAACTTTAACAGGATTAAATGTTTAAAATTTCTCGGCATCTTTAAAAGCCACGTTTTTTTCTTTGCTGCTCTAGCAAACAAATCCCGCAGCTTTTGTTTGCATTCAGTCACTGAAGTAGAGATGAAGGAACGTTGAATGAAGTGGAGACTAAAATCAGCAGGCAAACAAGGACACTGCAAGCCCTGGTCTAAATGAACACCTTGCTGTTTGTGAGTGGCCAACACTAGGTAATGACAAAGAGGGCATTGCCACTTACAGCTGAGCTGAAATAAGTCATTCGGTTGGATTTTGGTTCATTGCTTTAGTTCAGGCATAAACCAGGCCAGTGATATAACTATCTGAAGAAGGGTCTCGACCAGAAACGTCACCCATTCCTTTTCTCCAGAGATGCTGCCTGACCCGCTGAGTTACTCCAGCTTTTTGTGTCTTATCTTCAGTGATATAAACATAAAGCCCACTCACCTGTGTCCACCTATCATTTGTCACACCTTGGCCTGCCTCTCCCCTCGTCTAGCTTACTTCTCCCCCCCCCCCCAACACTCTATCGGTCCGTTATAAGGGTCTCAACCCGAAAAGTCACCTATCCATTTCCTCCACAGATGCTGCCTGACCCGCTGAGTTGCTCCATCTCTTTCTGTCCTTTTGAGTAAAATCAAAGGGTTGAGCACATAATGTAATCTGATAATGTGTAGGAAAGAACTGCAGATTATGTCCTGAGGAATAGGAGAAGAATTAGGCTATTTGGCCCATCAAGTCTACTCTGCCATTCAATCATGACTGATCTAACTCTCCCTCCTAACCCCATTCTCTTGTCTTCTCCCCAAAACCTCTGACACCTGTACTAATCAAGAATCTATCTATCTCTGCCTTAAAAATATCCACTGACTTGGCCTCAACAGCCTTCAGTGGCAAAAAATTCCACAGATTCACCACCCTCCGACTAAAAAAAACTTCTCCTCATCTCCTTCCTCAAAGAACGTCCTTTAATTCTGAGGCTATGACCTAGACTCTCTCACTAATGGAAACATCCTCTCCACATCCACTCTATCCAAGATGCTGGTTTACGACGAAGCTAGACCCAAAATGCCAGAGTAACTCAGCGGGGAAACTCAGAGGCCTGAAGAAGGGAGGGACTCAGCCCGAAACGTCACCCATTCTTTCTATCCAGAGATGATGCCTGTTCCGCCGTGTTACTCCAGCATTTTGTGTCTTATCTTTAATATAATCTGATAGTCTAGCACAGTACGGAGGGAACACGGCACGATTGATGGTGTTCTCCGCCAGGTGACATTGCTAACCAAAGTGCCGTCTGCCATTAGGATAGGCCTGAGAGATCTGATTGCATTGGTTTGAACAGGCTGGGATCTTCCCCCAGTTATTTTCAACAACATTTATCCGTCACCAAGCACCGTGACGAACGGCTTAATCTTGTCATTATCATGTTACTGTTGGCAGCATATGGCTGGGCAACACTTCCTACACAGTGACTACACCAACTTAATTGGGTCAGACCGCATCATGGCATCGAAGGATGCTACTGTATTTAAATGAAAATATTTAACTGTGATGTTCAAACACTTTAACACCCTGATTGCATAGTTTATAATTAATTGGCAGTAGATGTGGTTTAATCTGCAGAGATACTCTCTCGTTGTTTAATTAGATTAACCCTCCTGCAGGGCATATGTACTATTTGCTGGGCATTTTAACATCTCCTTAAGGAGTAGCTCACTTGCCCAAAGCACAATTACAAGTTTGGTTCGATTAGATCCAGTTTCTCGATTCAGGACATTGAAACTCCATTGCATTTCATTTCACATTGTTAACTGCTTGACAGTATCCTGCAGTGAATTTCAAAGGATTCTCCTCTAAACTAAAAATACTAAAGTGGCTTGTTTACTGTAAATTTACAAATTATCTGTAACATTGCCACACAAAGCTTTTTATTAAACAAAATTTTTTTTTGAGTCTGCCCAGTTTCAGATTTACTCTGTTCCTGGTACTTTCAGATTGCAAAACACCTTGCAACTCGGATTCATCCCACATCCACTCCCATCCTCCGAACTAACTAGATCAAGAATCAAATTCTTGATTCGAACGGATGTCAAGGGTTATGGGGAGCAGGCAGGAAAATGGGATTAGGGGGCAGAGATCAGCCATGATTGAATTGCAGAGTAGACTCGATGGGCCGAATGGCTAAATTCTACTATAACTTGTGAACTTGTAACTTCAAGGTGAGGGGGCAAAGATTTAATAGGAACCTGGGAGGTAACTTTTTCACACAAAGGGTGGTGGGTGCATGGAACGAGCTGCCAGAGGGGGTAGTTGAGGCAGGTACTAATGCAACATTAGGTACATCTGGACGTAATGCAGGCAGGTGGGACTGGTGTAGATGGGACATGTTGGTCAACATGGGCATGTTGGGCCGGAGGGCATTTTTCCATGCTGTGTGACTCTATGGCTCGAAGACAGTTCTGGCCTTTCTTAGGTCACTGAGCCAATAATCTATTTGGCACCAATTCATGGGTCGACCGGCCTGCAAGTCTATTCTTACAATTAATGTTAAGAACTCACCTCCCAGCTGATAGACAAGGTACTACTTTCAAGCTATGCCCCTCTATTCAAAGATCCAGATGCTGCAACGTCACACTGACACCTCCAAACCTGATTCACATTCTGCCAAATCCCCTTTTGCTTCGACAAACTGGACAACAATAGATTACTAGAGAAGAACCTTGAACAATCCTCAAGCAATGTCTCAAAAATAGATGTACAAGAAACTGCAGATGCTGGCATCTTTAGCAAAACACAAAATGCTGAGGATGTTACCTGGGCTCCACGGCCTGAGCTATAGGGAGGGTTTGGGCAGGCTGGGACTCTATTCCTTGAAGCGCAGGAGGATGAGGGGTGATCTTATAAAGGTGTATAACATCATGAAGGGAATAGATAGGGTGAATGCGCAAATTCTTTTGCCCAGAGTAGGTGAATCAAGAACCAGAGGACATAGGTTTAAGGTGAGAAGGGATAGATTTAGTGGGAATCTGTGAGCAACTTTTTCACACAGAGGGTGGTGAGTACATGGAACGAGCTGCCAGAGGAGGTAGTTAAGGCAGGTAATATAACACCATTTAAAAGACATTTGCACAAGTACATGGATAGGATAGGTTTAGAGGGATATAGGCCAAACCCATGCAGATGGGGCATCTTGGTCAGCATGGACAAGTTGGGCTGAAGGGCCTGTTTTCATGCTGTATGACTCTCTAGCTCAAGATCAGGCAGCATCTGTGGGGAGGGAATAGACAGGCAATGTTATGTGGGTTGGTGGGGGGAGATACTGTGTTGCAGATTGAGTGCTTGAATTCTTGCTTCTCACACTGTGCTGGCCAAGAATCACAAATGATTCATTGGGATGTCGGGAGATTGTATAAAGTACAAATGTTTCTGCCTCCATTCACAACTCTTCCCTCTCTTGTGCTCCGACCTTCCTGCGCTCCTCCTCTCAGTATCGCATGCTGCAGTATCGCATATCTCCATTCTCCGGGTGGCACGGTGGCGCAGGGGCAGAGTTGCTGCCTTACAGTGCTTGCAGCATTGGAGATCTGGGTGCTTGTCTGTACGGAGTTTGTACGTTCTCCCCGTGACCGCGTGGGTTTTCACCGAGATCTTCGGGTTTCCTCCCACACTCCAAAGACGTGCAGGTTCGTAGGTTAATTGGCTTGGCAAATGTAAAAATTGTCCCTAGTGTGTGTCGGATAGGGTTAATATGCGGGGAGCGCTGGTTGGTGCGGACCCGGTGGGCCAAAGGGCCTGTTTCCACACTGTATCTCCAAAACTAAACTAAACTAAAGTACGGTCGGCTTCTGACCTTAAAGCTCCCTGGGACCTCATTTAACACGAGGGAAAAGATGATCTTTGCAAAATGTGATCTACTTTTAACTAATGGAGGAAAACATTTGAATTATCAGAACACTTTCTAGAATTCTGTTTAATAATTCGGTTTCTGAGAAAATCAGTTGGTTATTGGGATGACCTTTTTGTGAACACAGTCGTCTTAATGATACTTGTCAAGCCACTGTCTCACCGCTGCACCAATAAGCCGCTGATTTACCTGGGAGACAATGTGTACAAACACTGCGATATTGTAACTGAGAAAATAATGCAGTATTGACAAAGTAAAGCCATTTACCGTGTCCCAGAGGGACTAGTGATGAATCTAATAGAGAAGGCAAGGGAACTAATTCCTTCACGGAATAGTGAGTGCATTCACCTGGATTGACTCTGTCAGTAAATATTCCTACTGATCTCTCTAATCAAAAGGGTATCTCTTTTTTATTTATGGGAATTAAACATTACTGGGAAGGCCAGTATTTATTGTCCTTACCCATTGAGGGTGGCATGGTGGTGCAGCGGTAGAGTTGCTGCCTCACATGGCCAGAGACCCGGGTTCGATCCTGACAACCGGTGCTGTCTGTACGGAGTTTGTACGTTCTCCCCGTGACCGTGTGGGTTTATCTCCGGTATCTCCGGTTTCCGCCACACTCCAAAGACGTACAGGTTTGTAGGCTAATTGGCTTCGGTAAAATTGTAAATTGTCCTTTGTGTGTAGGGTAGTGTTAGCGTGCGGGGTGATCGCTGGTCGGCGCAGGTTCGGTGGGCCAAAGGGCCTGTTTCCACGCTGTATCTCTAAGCTAAACTAAACTCAACTCAACTAAACTTTGGGTAGCGATGATTCTCAGAAAGAAACGCAGAGTTATTTCCCTGAAGAACATTAGTGAAGGTTTTAGAACAATCTAGTAATTTAATAGTTAGACGTAATGATATCAACTTATTGACATTGAATTTAAATCCTGAAGTTGTAGGGTGGAATTCAAAGTTATTTTTATGTATCAGTGTCCCAGACCACAGGATATCAGCTCAGTAACTGTACACCTATGTTATCCTTCCCTAAATGCAGATGATAAGCATTATATTATTTTTCTGAACATAATGTGCATTGGATAGACCCAAGTGAATTTTTTGATTGCATCATTTATTTTTAGTTTAGTTTAGAGATACACCGCACCGACCAGCGATCCCCGCACATTAACACTATCTTGCACATACTAGGGGCAATTTACATTTATAGCAACCCAATTAACCGACAAATCTGTACGTCTTTGGAGTGTGGGAGGAAACCGAAGATTTCGGAGAAACCTCCCATGCAGGTCACGGGAAGAACGTACAAACTCCGTACAGACAGCACCCGTAGTCAGGATCGAACCCGGGTCTCCGGCGCTGAAAGCGCTGTAAGGCAGCAGCTCTACCTCTGTGCCACCGTGCCGCCCAAATATATTGTTTATATACTTGGCTTGTAAAATTCCTAAAGATGGTCTGGAATATTTGCAGCATACAGTTTTATTTCTGCCTGTTCGTAAAGTTCAGTTAAATGTGTTGGAATTACTGGGAGGGGTTTGGCATAGGTGCAAGACAGTAATGTGGAGGAAGAAACTGCAGATGCTGGTTTGCACTGAAGATACCGTAAATAGACACAAAATGCTGGAGCATCTCAGCGGGTCAAGGCAGCATCTCCGTAGAAAAGGAATAGGTGACGTTTCGGGTCGAGACCCTTCTTCAGACTCCTGAACATTCTTCGGGTCTGAAGAAGGGAGGGTCTTGTCCCGAAAAATCCTCCAGAGATGTTGCCTGACCCCGCTGAGTTACTCCAGCACTCTGTGTCTATCTGCGAGGCATTAATGGTTAGTTATGCTGCGGTTAAAGTCTGACTTTTGTTGTTGTGGCTGCTTTGATATAGTGCAGCACCCTCTGCCCTTTGACTGGTCCCTGGTGCCATCAGAAGTGAGGGATGTCCATGGAGCACTTTGTATATAGTCTTTAGTGCATGGCTGTTCTGGTGGGTTTGGTCATTCTCTAACGTCAGACTTCCATTTGCTTAGCCGTATGTCATCTCCATCTTTGGGGTGAACAGCCTAAGGTTCCATTCACCCAGTGTGAGCACTATCAGGGCTGAGCAAAGGGTCACTCATGCAGAACTGCCGGCATTAGCAATTTTCTGGGATCAAAGTGAGACGGTATTGGGAAACTTTGCAGATCTGATCAATAGGGGTTGTTCTTCAGTGATCGCAGTTTGATGCATTGATCGTGCTGTGTTGAACGTTCAGGAATGTTACTCGGTTGTGATGTGTCACTAAGGAAGGACACATCAGATACACAGAAGGCTAGACACAAAATGCTGGAGTAACTCAGCGGATCAGGCAGCAACTCTGGAGAAAAAATAATTTTTGGGGGTTTGGGTTGGAACCGTTCTTCAAACTTGTTCTGACCCGAAACGTCACCTATTTCTTTTCTCCAGAGATGCCGCCTCACCTGCTGAGTTACTCCAGCATTTTGTGTTGATTTTCCGTATAAACCAGCATCCGTAGTTCCTGCCAATAGTCGGAAAGATATTGTTTATCCTCTATTTTACATCCTTGAAGCTCATTTCTGTTGGGGAATTTCAAAAGGTTTCAGGTCCTGATTCCTGTTGGGAATTCCACCACGTGCCTGTTTCTGATTCCTGCCAGGAAAGTAATTTTCAGCATCTAGGAAGAATGTGATCGTGATGCATCACAGCAAGGTTTGGGAACAGCTCCATCCAAGACTGCAGAGAGTGGTGGAAGCAGCCCAGACCATCAGGAAACCATCAGGACCCAGGAGGGAAATTGATCTGCCAACAATCAAAGAACAAACAAACATATGAAACAAAATTAAAGTGACGAGTGGAAAGGATTGGGGATGTGCAAAGATTGGGGGGGGGGGGGAGTCAGTCTCAGTCTACCCCACGACAGAAGGGGGAGGGGTTGTACAGTTTGATAGCCACAGGGAAGAAGGATCTCACACAGACCAGCCTACACTCCATTGACTCGATCTACACTTCACGCTGCCTTGACGAGTCTCTTTCCCGGTCACTCCCTCTTCTCCCCTCTCCCATTAGGCAACAGAAGTTTGAAAACAAATTCAGGGACATGTTCTTTCCAGCTGTTATCAGGTAACTGAACTGTTCTCTCATCTGCTAGAGAGCAGTCCAGACCTGGTATCTAGCTCACTGGAGACCTTTGAACAATCCTTTATTGGCGTACAATGTTATATCTTGCACTGAAAGTGGTACTCTATATCTTTTATCTGTCTACTGTGGACAGCTTGATTGTATTCGTGTATCGTCTTTTCTTTGACTGGATAGCACGCAATCAAAAGCTTGTCGCTGTATTAGTCCTCAAAAGCGCTATATAAATAAAATCTATTATTATTATTATTACCTCGGTGCACGTGACAATAAGGAACTAAACTAAACTAAAGGTGGTTCTAACTCCTGCTTTCTGAAGGAGCTACATGGAGACCTGTGTTTCTAATTGTTGGCCTGTATTCCACAAGACTCGAGCTCTTGATTGTAATGTGTGATTGCAGATCCTCTCCTGTGACGAGCACGCAAATAGTTGCCTGGGTTCGGCGCCATCATGGATGTTATTCCTTTATCGTGTATCTGCACACTGTAGATAGCTGGAAGGTAATCATGTATTGTCTTTCCACTGACTGGTTAGCACACTGCAAAAGCTTTTCACTGTACCTCGGTACACGTGACAATAAACTAAATTAAACTAAACTAATTGCTGGTGGGAATTCAGAGAGGACTCTGCTCCTGAATCCTATCAGGAATTTCAGGAGCTCGGCAGCATGTTCAGCATAAGCATTGTGGACCGAAGGGCCTGTTCTTGTGCTGCACTGTTCTTTGTTCTATGTCCCTGCTCTGGATTCCTACTGAGAATTCCTACTGGGCAGCACGGTGGCGCAGCAGTAGAGTTGCTGCCTTACAGCGCTTGCAGGGCCGGAAACCCAGGTTCGATCCTGACTGCGGGTGCTGTCTGTAAGGAGTTTGTATGCTCTCCCCGTGACCTGCGTGGGTTTTCTCCGAGATCTTCGGTTTCCTCCCACACTCCAAAGGTGCAGGTATGTAGGTTAATTGGCTTGGTATAAATGTAAATTGTCCCTGTTGTGTATAGGGTAGTGTTAATGTATTTGGATCATTGGTCGGTGAGGCTCGATGGGCCGAAGGGCCTGTTTCCACACTGTATCTCCAAACAAAACTAAAGATATGGCCTGAGCTGTTTTTAATGTTCTGTTAGCACTGTTTCCAAAGATTTATCAATGTATGCCCGGAATATTTGTATATTCATCCACATATGAATATGCACTGGCAGTTCACAGAATTCCACGTAGATACATATTCATTATTTCTCGTAATCTTGCCTAATGGTCAATCCTTCGTCCTGAGATTGTGCCATTTGTTTTGGATCAACTATAGGTATATATTTTTTTCAGTGGGGACATCTACTGGTATTCATTTCATTTCTCAGGAGAAACATACAAACCTGTACGTCTTGATCAGCCATGATCACATTGAATGGCGGTGTTGGCTCTAAGGGCCGAATGGCCTACTCCTGCACCTATTGTCTATGTATCTATGTCTTTGGAGTGCGGAAGGAAACCGGAGCACCCTGAGAAAACCCACGTGGCCACAGAGAGAACATTCAAACTCTGTACAGGCAGCATCCGCAGTCAGGATCGAAACTGGGTCTCTGGCGCTGTAAGGCAGTAACATTACTGCTGTGCCACTGTGCCGCCCCTGCTTCCTGATTCACATTGCACCTTGGGTGCCACCAGGTTAGACATAGGAAGAGGGCAGGAGAATAGGGGTTCGGAGGGAGCAATAGATCAGCTATGATTGAATGGGCCGTATGGTCTAATTCTGCTCCTATCACTTGTGAGTTGATTGATACTTGGAAGAGCAGCATGGGGAAGGAACTTGGATAAAGAATTCCGGATTTCAAGGTGGTGATGGTAAAGAATTTGTTAGCCGTTGTGAAATGGAGAATGACAAGACCAAGTCATGTTCGGCACAGACTTCGTGGCCTGAGGGGTCTGCTCCTGTGCTGTGTTCTCAACACAAAAACCCCAATTACAACAGAAGAAAAGTCAAAGATTTAAAAAGAACAGTCTTTTATTTCTCACGAGGATGAATCCTCAACTGAAGACGAGCACAGCACAAAACCCAACTCATTATATTTACATCCAAGACTATGCGCCGCGGTAACTTCTATTGCAATGTTAAGCTCTGCTGGAGTGCATGTAGTGGCTGTGGACTAAACAATGGAAAAGAGAGGCAAACACATATTTCTATTGAGGATAGGCACACAAAGCTGGAATAACTCAGCGGGGCAGGCAGCATCTCTGGAGAGAAGAAATGGGTGATGTTTCGGGTCGAGACTCTATAAAGGATGTTCCTCCACAGTACTTTTTCTTGTCAGATGAAGAAGCAAGGCTCAGTTTTGTTAGTGCACAGAACAGATGGGAGCAGCAATGCTCAGGGCAAGCATACTCGATTATTAAAGAGAGGTTGGTGTTTGAAAGCTTTTTTCTTGACCTCTGGATGTCCCAATGCATTTTTCATGGAATTTTCTACTTGTGAACAGTTGGCTTGCTGGAGCACCAAGGTGGCAGAATCAACTGCTGCACCAGGACTGCAGACGATGGTTTACCAAAAAAGACACAAAGTGCTGGAGTAACTCAGCGGGCCAGGCACCATCTCTGGTGAACATAGATGGGCAAAGTCTGAAGCAGGGTGTGAAGGAGGGTCCCGAACTGAAATGTTGCCCATCCATGAATGATCAAAGGATCAGTGTGCATGTGTGAAGATGCTCAATGATTTAATGTTAATTTATTGTCACATATGCAGTGTGAGTTTTGCATACATCACCATCGTTGAAAACATCAACGGGCACGGTGCCTTACAATACCATGTACGACAGTGATCGCAACTTCTACTGAAGTGTGGATGGCCGTTGGCTCGCTAGGAGCTCATCCTCCCTTTGACAGGTCTTGTTTTTGGTCCTGCTGGGGATCCACACCCCCCACCTCACCTGGCAAACCAGGTGGGGGAGACGGTTTAGTTGTCGACCATCCGACCATGGAGCAGGTGGCACGGGATTACATGGTACCCGTGGCGCTGGGGAACTCTCCCCGACCTGACTACAACCCGTTAAAATCACACAGCAAACCTCGCCTCGGCAGTGCACGAGTCACCACGTTTCTGGTGTCGACAAAGTTACAAAAAGCTCATCGAACAGTCTTATCTTCTGCTGACAGCAGCAAACCAGGCCTGCCGCCGCACGTGGCAACAGGCGGTACGAACTCGGTGGCCCCCCGCGGGGTCTCGGCGATGGTGAAGTACAATTACCTAGGCCTTGGATGAGACTGCATCTGGACTATTGTGAAGATAGACACAAAATGCTGGAGTAACTCAGTGGGACAGGCAGCATCTCTGGAGAGAAGGAATGGGTGACGTTTCGGGTCAAGACCCTTCCTCAGACTGGGGACCGTTGTGTATAGCTTTGGCCTCCTTACCTAAAGAGGGGATATATCTATCGTAGAGGAAGTGCAGTGAAGATTTGTTAGACTCGTTCCTGGGATGACAGGTTTGTCACATGAGGAAATATTGAATAGACTAGGCCCAATAGTCTCCAGAGTTTAGAACAATAAGAGGTGATCCCATTAAAACTTACAACAAAATTCTTACAAGGCACAACATGCTCACGGGTGGCACGGTGGCACAGCGGTAGAGTTGCTGCCTTACAGTGTTTGTAGCATCAGAGACCCGGGTTCGATCCAGACTAGGCGTGCTGTCTGTACGGAGTTTGTATGTTCTCCCCGTGACCATGTGGGTTTTCTCCCAGATCTTCGGTTTCCTCCCACACTCCAAAGATGGACAGGTTGGTAGGTTAATCGGCTTGGTATCAATGTAAAAACATGTCCCTGGCGTATGTAGGATAGTGTTAATGTGCAGGGATTGCTGATCGGTGAGGACTTGGTGGGCCAAACGGTCTGTTTCCAGGCTGTATCTCTAAACTAAACAGGCTGATGTAAGGATAAGGTTGAGGAGTCATGTAAATGACACTGGGATGGAAGATCAGCGTGGAAACAGCCCCTTGGGTCTAATTTGCCCAAGCTGACCAACATGCCCCATTTACATTGACCCCACCTGCCTGCGTTTAGCCAAGATCCTTCTAAACCGATCCTATCTATGTATCTGTCTAAATGTGGTTTAAACTTTGTGATAGTTCCTGTTGTGACCACGATAAATGATGGACGAGTCTCAAAGAGCTATATGACCAACTCCTGCTCCATAAGGGCCTGTCCCAATTTCACGACCTAATTCACGACCTCTGCCGAGTTTGCCCTTGACTCATACTCGCAGCATGGTCGTCACGAGGTCGTAGGAGGTCGTAGGTAGGTCGTGATGCTAGTCGTAGGTACTCATGGCATCAGGTAGGTCGGGGCGTTTTTCTAGCCTGATGAAAAATGTCCACGGGTAAAAAAGGTCGTGAATTAGGTCGTGAAAGTGGGACAGGCCCTTAGAACGTATTTGTGTAGGAAGGAACTGCAGATGCTGGTTTAGGGTCTCCACCCTCGACACAAAATAACTCAGCGGGACAGGCAGCATCTCTGGAGAGAAGTAATGCGTGACGTTTCGGGTCTCGACCCATTCCTTCTCTCCAGAGATGCCGTCTGTCCCGCTGAGTTACTCCAGCATTTTGTGCCTGAAACATATCTTCCTAATGCAGAATTGGTTCTTCCGCAGAGATTTTGTGCATAAATCCCTGAAGTGGGACTTGAATCCAACTGAGTTGGAGGCGAGAGAACTGAACCGCGGCCAACAGCTCATGATCGCTTGTCCTTCCACCCCTTCATTCCTCCAGCACTGACGCTGTTTACACATGTCCGTTCCACAAAGCTGGAGCCTTTACTTGGGCCTCTCGCGAAGTTGAAAGAATTCAGAAATAAAAGGCGAACCTCTTTGTTTTTTCTAGCGCTGGAATTGCTATATTTCCCTCTCGCTCCACTGGATGCGAACCAAATACTTTCACATTTTTTTCTCTCAAAGAAGGCCTGGAATGGAGTTTCAAATAGCAAAATGGATTTATTGTCAAAACACTTGCAAAGAAAAAAATCCTTGATTTCTATTGCTGCATGGACTCTTTGCTCTCCAGTTGATATTTTGTGACCTTCACGTAAGTCTGCCTAGAGTTATAATTCACTCCTAAGCATGTATTAATGTCTGAGAGGATCAAATTGCTCATTTTGCAGTGCTCAGGAGCACACGGCGCTAGAATGACAGGGTGTGTGTGGGGGGGGGGGGGTATCTGGCTTTGGCTCTCATTCACCGAAGGGTTCTGATAGCATGGTCAGGAGCGGAGGGCATGACGTCAAGATGGGAAGGGCAGGAGCTGTGGAGGTTGTGAGGTCGCATTAATGTGCGGTCTGATCCGAAACAGTCACTTCCTCTCACCTTTTTCCACCCTTCACTTCTGTTGTCTGGCTGTAATGTGCAGTAATTAAAACCTAGACACCCAGAACAGGTACAGCACAAACACAGGACCTTCTTGCTACAAAGTCTGTGCTGAACGTGTTGCCGAGATCAACTAATCTCCTCAGCCTACACATGGTCCATGTCCCTCCTCCATTCCACGCATATCTGTCTGCCTATCTAGACGCTCGTAAATGCCACCACTATTGTATCTGCCTCCACCACCATGTAGTGGAAAAAAAAGACTTGCCCAGCCTACCTCCTGTAAACTTTGCCCTCTCACCTTAAAGCTGTGCCCTCTAGTCTTTGAAATTTTCCACTCTGGGGGAAAAAGTTCTAACTGTCTACCCTCTCTATGCCTCTGATAATTTTGTATACTTCTGTAAGGATTCCCCTCAGTTCTGGCATCAGCTTTCATTTTATATTTCTGGTAACTGCAGTATTTTGTGCAACGGAGTTCCAGCATTTCTTTTTCCTCTCATCTCTTTTCATTCATCTCCTTCTTTGGTTTTAGTTTTTAGTTTAGAAATACAGCGTGGAAACAGACCCTTCGGCCCACCGAGTCCGTGCCGACCGGCGATCCCCACACATTAACACTATCCTACGCACACTAGGGACAATTTACACGGTTTACACACCAAGCCAATTAACCTACATACCTGTACCTCTTTGGAGTGTGGGAGGAGACCGAAGATCTCGGAGAAAACCCACGCAGGTCACGGGGAGAACGTACAAACTCCGTACAGACAGCACCCATAGTCGGGATCGAACCCGGGTCTCTGACGCTGCAAGTGCTGTAAGGCAGCAACTCTACCGCTGCGTCACTGTGCCGCCTATTCCATTTACACTTCCTCCATACAGATCACCTACAGTTAACAAGCCTATACCAGCTTTCCTCAGCTAACATGGAACATTTAGAATCTCTTCGTCTTCACTCCATTATAGAGTCTCACTGTCTGTTCCATCTCTCTGCCTTCTCTGACACCCAAACTAGCTTTGATTTTCTAACATTCACTGATAAAACTTTCTGATGAAAGGTCATAGACCTGAAACATGAATTTAACTTCTGTCTCTACAGAGATTGCCTGCCTTCCTATCTCCCATGTTTCTTGGTTTTATTTCAGATTTCCAGTACCTGCTTTTTATTTTTGTTGCTTTACAATGACCTATTTTCCACTTACTGGTCATGCATCCATTGAATTGAAGCTTGTGATTTCCAATTAAATCCATTAAGAAATATATAGCCCCACTCGAGCATGCCAGTGTGTCTGGTTTGATCCGCGGTGTTGCGGATTATGTCGGTCTGGCTGACTGCAGAGGCTGTGAAAGGGCACAAACGTGCTGGAGTAACTCAGCGGGTCAGGCAGCATCTCTGTAGAACATGGACAGGTGACATTTCGGGTCGTGGCCCATCTTCAGTCCCGAATCGCCACCTATCCATGTTCTCCAGAGATCCTGCCTGGCCTGCTGAGTTACTCCAGCACTTTGTGTCCTTTTTGTGTGTTAACCAGCTTCTGCAGTTCCTTGTTTCTGCTGAAGATGTGATTTGTTTTTCGCTGGTTTTTGAGCCAGCAACTTATGTATAGCATTTGGGTTTTGGGGTGTGTTGATCTGAAAACCTCTAAATGTTGGCTGTAACAATTTGCACAACGGGACCAATTTGCTTCAGACACGGATGCTTAAGCTTTAATGCCTTGTGTAAGAAGACCTTTGGCATCTGGAGGACCCTCCTTGCTCATGTCGGAAAAATGCTAAATAGACAATGGTGCCATTTAATCAGCACAGTCTCCATGTTATCAGGAAGTTCCTCAGAACCGTTTCTAAAGGCAGGCAGTGCCAGCTGCCATTGATTGCCATGCCTAATGGCCAAACCTGTCAGCTGAGGTTTCATGAGTGGCAAGGTCGTACTTGAGTCACCAAACCTTGAGTTTGAGGGTGACTCCAAAAATGTGAGCACAGAAATAGAGGCTGTTGCGACAGTGTTATGCCAAGGGAGTGCTGCAACATTGGAGTGCCCATCTTTCAGCTAAGGTGTTCAGTCTACACTGTCAAAGATGACTTGAGCATCTTAACATCAACATTGGAATGGCCATCTTTCAAATGAGATGTTAAGTCTACAGTGCAAAATATCCCATTGCATTTCTTTAATGAAGAGCAGGGATTTTATCTTTAGTAAATCATCTTATTATTTAATGTATAAGAAACATTTAATTGAAAAAATCATTTATATCTAGGCATTGCCGCATAGTCACTTTTGGCCACCGCATTGATCACTTAATTGGCTGCAAAGTTGTGAACTCATGTAAAACTTATGGTTTCCTTTGGACATCGCGAGCAGTTTTACTTTCTGAAGTTGTAACTAGTTCCTCCAGTGTGGCCTCTGGAGACAAGGTGTTCTTGTACCGGAATGTGTAAGTGGTGACTCTGTTGCAAATATTGGTGAAAGAAAACACAGAATGTAATGTTGGCAAAGCAACTCTGTAGAATTTCTTGGCTATTATTTTTTGAGGCAGGCGGGCGGGCAAAGACTACCTGGAGATTCAGCCATACTGTGCATCATTGTCCCTGAGAACAAGGGCCCTCCATCCCTGGGACCAATCCTACCTGCACTATGAGATGAGGTGGCTGGTCTGACCACCTCCCTCCATTCATGGGACTCAGACCTATAACTCATGGCAACCCTGGCTAATGGATCTCAATACAATACAATACAATAATACTTTATTAGCCAAGTATGTTTTGCAACATACAAGGAATTTCATTTGCCAAGTCAGTCATACAAATAAAAAGCAACAGGACACACAAAATACATTTTAACATAAACATCCACCACAGTGACTCCTCCACATTCCTCACTGTGATGGAAGGCGAAAAAAAGTTCAATCTCTTCCCTTCTTTGTTCTCCCACGGTCGGGGGCCTCGAGCCTTCCGTTGACGGGACGATCTCACTCCCGTATCCAGCAGTCGGGCCCGCCTCACTCCTGCATCGGGGAGGGGAAATCTCAATTCCCCCGTGCCGAGCGATTGAACCCCGGGTCGGGGCTGGTCAAACCTTCTGCGCCGTTGGAGTTCCCGACATCCATGGTCTGTGAGCTCTCGATGGTAAAGGTCACATTTATTAATTGGATCAATGTCTACTGCCTTGAGTGATAGAGTGTCGTATAATTTTATCACCCTTGTAGTCATGAAGATTTTTAAGCCTCTCTCCTAACCTTTCTCACTAAAGTCATGCAAATTTGGGCGGCACGGTGGCGCAGCAGTGGAGTTGCAGCCTTACAGCGCCAGAGACCCGGGTTCAATCCAAACCACGGGTGCTGCCCGGACAGAGTTTGTACGTTCTCACCGAGACCTGTGTTGGTTTTCTCCGGGTGCTCCGGTTTCCTCCCACACTCCAAAGACGCACAGGTTTGCAGGCTAAATGGCTTTGGTAAAGATTGTAAAATGTCGCTAGTGTGTAGGATAGTGCTAGTGTACAGGGATCGCTGGTCAGCGCGGACTCGTTGGGCCGAGGGACCTGGTTCCGCGCCTTTACGCGTATTTCTCTAAACTAAAAAATAAATACATTTTGGAAATTCCTCTATAAGTGGGCTACGGATGGGAATGCCGACATGTATTGACCACTCTCAATTGCATCTGAACTGAGGGACAGTTAAGAGTTAATCCCTTTGGTGGCTCTGGGTTTACCTACAGGCCATTCCAGGGGAAGAATTGCAGATCTCATTCTCTGACGGACGTCGGTGAACTAGATGGGACCTTGATGACAATCTGATTATTTGATGCCTAACGTACTGGTTTCGTAAAATTAATTCCAGATTTATTTAATTATTTGAATTTCAATTCCCCAGCTGCCCTGGCGGAATTTGAACTTGCTCCTGATTCAATGGTCCAGAACTGTGGCTGTTAGTTCAGTAACTTAATTGTAGTGTTCCTCAGTTAGCCAGTCTGTTTTAATGTTTAAAGATACAGCGTGGAAACAAGGCCCTTCGGCCCACCGAGTCCGCGCCGACCAGCGATCCCCACACATTAACACTATCCTACACACACTAGGGACAATTTACACATACACCAAGCCAATTAACCTACAAACCCGTACGTCTTTGGAGTGTGGGAGGAAACTGAAGATTTGAAGGAACTACAAACCCACGCAGGTCGAGGGGAGAACATAGAAACTCCGAACAGACAAGCACCCACAGTCGAGATCAATCCCAGGTCTCCAGCCCTGCGAGCGCTGCAAGGCAGCAACTCTACCGCTGCGCCACCATGCCATGCCGCACATTGTCTAAAGGGCCTGTCCCACTGTACGAGGTAATTCAAGAGTTCTCCCGAGTTCTCCCCTGATTCGAGCTCGTGTAATGTACGTAGCGGGTACGTAGGAGCTCGTGGATGTCACGTAGCGGCTCGTACGAGTAACGGTAGGTACTCGGGAAATCCGGTAAACTTGTGACCTTTTTTCAACACTGTGAAAAATGTCGACGAGTAAAAAAATACTCGTGATGAAAAAAATTGTTGCTTTTTACTCGTTCGAGCCCCTTACGTACCCGCTACGTACATTACACGAGCTCGAATCAGGGGAGAACTCGGGAGAACTCTTGAATTACCTCGTACAGTGGGACAGACCCTTTAGGCATTCCTTGTACAAGACCTTTAGCTGTTTCTCTTTCTCCTTTACACTCAACTACATTGTTACTAAGTGTACTGAGAATATTCTATTGCTTGAATAATTAAAGGGTGTGCCGCAATTGGCTTGATTTCAAGGAGCATTATATTGAGGTGGATACTGGCAGCTTACTGACTGAATGAAAGATACAGCATGGAAACAGGCCCTTCGGCCCACAGAATCCATGCTGACCATCGATCACCTGTTCCACCTAGTTCTCTGTCTTTCCACTATCGCATCCCCTCCCTACACATTTGGGGCAATTTGAAGCGGCCATTTAAACCACAAACCTTGGGATGTGAGAGGGAACTGGAGCATGTGGAGGAAACCCATGTGATCACAGAGAACGTGCAAACTCCAGACACACAGCACTCGAGGTCAGGATCCAACCTGGGTCTCAAGGGGCAGCAGCTCCACCCGCTGCGCCACTGTGTCACCCTGAGGCCTTGCAAAAAAAAAACAGTCGTTGTGACCTTCTGCTATTCCACCTAGCATTAGGGAAGTTTGTTCGAGACTGGTACACGGACCAACAGCCTCACTGTCTGCGGTATATCGTCTCGCCAAAGAGTAGCTTCTGTCACTGCTGCGGCTTTCGATGGTACGGCTTGGAAATCGCGTTCAGGGCTTCTGACTGCGTTTGATTTAACAGTTCTTTTTCCTCGGGCAGTGGGAGTCCAGGGTGAACATGGACGTTGCACAAGCCGAGAAAAAAATCCAATCACAATGCCGCCACTGTGCGTTCCACGCTCACAAACAGGTTCACATTCTGTGCTGAATTTCATCCCAGGAATTTGGTGTGCAGCGCAGCCAAAATGGTTGACAGATTGATTTCCTCATCGGCTCCATTATCCCCCTGCTACCTAGGGTGCAGTCTGTGGGCTGTCCATTGAAAACACGGGGAGAAGATAGACTTTTAAAATGCAGCAGTATTCATTCTGCAGAAAGCCATACATGTATATTATATTTAAGTAGAACATGCACATGCGTATGGGTAGTTCCACTGAATCCACACACACACACATTAGATGCACAGAGTCTCTTGCCCAGAGTAGGCAAATCGAGGACCAGAGGCCATAGCTTTAAGGTGAAGGGGAAAAGATTTAATCGGAATCTGAAGGGTAACTTTTTCACACAAAGGGTGGTGGGTGTATGGAACAAGCTGCCCGTGGAGGTAGTTGAGGCTGGGACTATCTCTTCGTCTAAGAAGCAGTTAGACAGGTACACGGATAGAACAGGTTTGGAGGGATATGGGTCAAATGCTGGCGGGTGGGACTTGTGTAGCTGGGACATGTTGGTCGGTGTGGGCAAGTTTGGCTGTTTCCACACTGTATCACTATGACTCTATGACACAGAACCAGATGTTGAGCCCAGATTCCTGCCTCAAATTAGGAGACCAAAATTGCACACAGTACTCCAGTTGCGGTCTCACCAGGGCTCTGTACAACTGCAGCTGGACCTCCTTGCTCCTAAACTCAAATCCATGTTGTTATAGCTTCCACCCCAACTACCTCATTCCATATACCCACCTGTGTGGAAAAATTTCCCCTCAGCTTCCCATTAAATCTTCCCCCTCTCACCTGAAACCTATGTCCTCTGTTTCTTGAATCCCCATCCCTGGCGATTCCAAAGATGCTCGCCAATGTTCATTATCTGCCCTGTATATGTGTTCCAATAGTTCAGCTCTAGGAAGCGATAACCTGGGTTTGTGGATATCAGGTAGAATGAGGCACACTCCTGTGCAGAATCTCACCTGGCCGTCTTTCCATGAGTCTAAATGAGCACCAAATATTTTCCATTCAATTCAAACGATCCTAATCAAATTTCACTTTGTTCGCTTCCCAACTTTCACGGTACAGTTACGGACGGATATGGTGACAAGCAGTGCTCATGATATGGTGTAAGTGAAAGTATTGCTCAGTGTGGTTTATCATCAGTAGCAAATCTAGGATTACTCATCAAACAATGGCCACTCTTTGATCATGTCTCCACACTTACTGTCACTTCGAAATAACTACATATGCAGTCGAGCACCCCCTAGTATGTTTTCTACTGCTGCAAAAAAAAAAATTTAGGGCCATAGTTTTGCAAATTTAAAAAAAGTTGGTAATGGGAAAAATGAGCTAAATAAAGAAATATTTGCTTTTATAGTGTGACTTACCATACATCTGAGAAATGTACCCAATACAAATGGCTTGGTTTTTAAGTTTTAGAGATGCAGCATGGATGCAGCGTGGCCTACCGAGTCCACGCTGACCATCGATCACCCGTTCACACTGGGTCGATATTGTCCCACTTTCTCATCCACTCCCTGCACATTGGAGGCCATTTTATTTTAATTAACCTGCAAACCTGCGCGTGTTTGGGAAGTTGATGGAAACCGGAGAATCCGGAGGAGAGCCACGTGATCCGAATCAGAATCCGAATCAGAATTGGAATCAGAATCAATTTATTGGTCAAGTATGTACGCATACAAGGAATGTGACGTGGTGTTTTGTTCGCACATGGTAAAAACACAATAAACTGCAGACAATTTAAAAAAACATAATTTTAAAATGTAAAAATAAAGTGCAAGAGTAAAAAGGAGCAGCTTTGCTTTATATTGCACATGTCAATATCTAAAGTGCACTTGGAGAGTTCATAAGGAGACACAAAATGCTGGAGTAACTCAGCGGGTGAGGCACCATCTATGAAGAGAAGGAATTGGCAATGTTTCGGGTCGAGGCCCTTCTTCAGACTGATGTCAGGGGAGGGGGCAGGACAGAGAAAGAATGTAGGCAGAGACTGTAAGACTAGTGGGAGAACTGGGAAGGGGGAGGGGATGGAGAGAGAGGGAAAGCAAGGGCTTCCTGAAGTTAGAGAAGTCAATGTTCATACCGCCCGGGTGCAAACTACCCAAGCGAAATATGAAATATGAAATATGAAAAGGAACAGCACCTCATATTTCCAGTGCCGGATTTACCTATAGGCTTGGCAGGTCGAAGCCTAGGGCCTCAAAATCTAGGGGGCCTCGGGCCAAGGTGTATAATATTTTTGACACTGTCATAGGCCTTTCTTACATATGCTGTCACAACGCACTGTAGTCTCTAAACAACCCTTCAGTAATTTTCCTTGCCCTCCATTTCAGAATAATACTGTTTTAAGCCGATAACTCGACACTAGCACTGGCAATAAATACATTTTTAAAAAGCGCAGCTTTCCAGCCTCTTATCTCATTGGCCATGCTCAGCTGCACATCGGTGTCAATCTGGTGGCACCGGGGTCCGGCAAACTTTCACACGCGCTCCGGTAAGCAGCGATGGCGGGTGCAGGGAACATCTTTGGATACTTGCAGGCTTCAAAAGTCAAAACTCAGGGGTATTTAACAATAACATTTTAGGTCCTTTAGAGAAGGAATTGCGAATTGCGGAATTTTAAACACCCGTCATCATCCTTGGCTTTACTCAAATTATTTAAAACACTCTTCCATCTTCCTCTAGTCGTGGGGGTGGGGGATTGGGAGGGGCCTCACAAGTGGAATAGCCTAGGGCCTCTCTTCATCGAAATCCGGCACTGCATATTTCACTTGGGTAGTTTGCCCCCCGGCGGTATGAACGCTGACTTCTCTAACTTCAGGTAGCCCTTGTGGTGTAGTGGTGGTAGTGCGGCTGTCAAATGGAGCTATTGCTGCAGGGAGAATGTGCAAACTCCACACAGACAGCGCCCGAGGTCACGATCGATCCCTGGTGAGGCACTGTGAGGAAGCGGCTTTTGGATAAATGATGAGGTCGCTTGTTTTGATAGTGTTGGTTAAAAGTTGATATGTTGGCAAAAAACTCTGAGAAATCACCTTTCGTTTAATTTGGAAAAGTGCCGCTGTTTATGTCAACCTTATCAGGTAGATGTGAAAACAGAACCACATAATCTGAAAATGAATCTTACTATAATAAAGCACTATAAGATATTACTCTGATGTTAAAACAACGTTGAGCTGTGTCCACTGTCTAGAGAACCAACTATTTTGGATGGTCATTGAGTTTCCAAAGACCCAACTCAGCTGTAGCAGGTCCCCAGATAGAACCACCTTGCAGCTGGCTGGTTGGCAAGTTGAGTTGAGTTTATTGTCATATGCGCAGGTGTGGTGAGGTACAGATACAATGAAAATCTTGCCTGCAGCAGCAACAAAGGGTCCTGACCCGAAACGCATCTGACTAGTACACTCTTTGCTCAAGAGTCCATCCAGCATCTGCAGTCTCTTGTGTTTCCATTGGGACGTGCTTAATTTATTTCTGAAATTTATTTCTTAATTTATTTGTTGAGTCAGATAATTTTCCTCAGTGTTGCATGAAACCTTATGATTCCATAATTCTAAAATGGACACCGATTTATATATATGTGTGTGTGTGTGTGTGTGTGTGTGTGTGTGTGTGTGTGTGTGTGTGTGTGTGTGTGTGTGTGTGTGTGTGTGTGTGTGTGAGAGTGTGTGTGTGAGTGAGTGTGTGTGTGTGTGTGTGTGTGTGTGTGTGTGTGTGTGTGTGTGTGTGTGTGTGTGTGTGTGTGCGAGAGAGTGTGTGTGAGAGTGTGTGTGTGAGTGAGTGTGTGTGTGTGTGTGTGTGTGTGTGTGTGTGTGAGTGTGTGAGTGTGAGTGTGAGTGTGAGTGTGAGTGTGAGTGTGTGTGTGTGTGTGTGTGTGTGTGTGTGATCTTATTATTAGAATGAAGTGAAATCTGAGAATCGTGGAAATTTAGATCAAAGCAGGAGGCCAAAGCAGGAGCCCATTGTGTCCATCCTAGCTCTCAATCCATACAATGCCCTTTAGGGTTGGCTCCTCAAGTGTTGGTCTGGATACTATTTTTTAATATAATAAGGGTTTCTGCCTCTAGCACCCTTTCAATGAGTGAGCTCTGCACATCCAGTACTCTTTGGGTGAAAAGCATTTTTCCTCAATTTCTCTTTAATCTTTGCACCAATTAAATTGAATCCATGTCCTCTAATTATCTGGCTCTTTGCCAAGGGAAACAGGTCCCTTCCTGTTCCCCTGATTAGGCCTCTCACAACTTTGGAAGCCTTGATGAAACCGAGAAACACTTTTCACACAGCTGTAGAAATCTGGATCTTGCTTCTATGAAATGCTGGGTGACTCATTTTTAAGAAGGAGTCAACAGATAATTGCTGTCAAGGTACATGGAACAGATGCAGGTGAGTAGAGTTGAGGTATAGACTACATTAATCTAATTGAATGGAAGAACAGGCTCTTGGGGGCTGAAGGGCATGTGATGGATTTTGTTTCATGTTTTTTATTTGACAAACCAGTCGGCTGCTTCAGGGGAACTATAACCACTCCCAGTCTTCTGATGTAGTGAAAGGAACTGCAGGTGCAGGTTTAAACCATAGACAGACACAAAATGCTGCAGTAACTCAAAGGGACAGGCAGCATCTCTGGAGAGAAGGAAGAGGTGACGTTTCGGGTGGAGACCCTTCTTCAGTCTATACCTCAGTCTGAAGACGGGTCTCGACCCGAAACGTCACCTATTCCTTCTCACCAGAGATGCTGCCTGTCCCGCAGAGTTACTCCAGCTTTTTGTGTCTAACCCCAGCCTTCTGATGTTCAGCAATGTGGAAGTCAGGAAATCAGTTTGTTCCTGGATTCAGCATTAGGCCGTTGGAAGTCTCTGATTGTAATGAGTTGAGTCGCCAGGTCATTTTATATCAGTCACGACTGGTGTGCAACAATAACCACAGTAAGCTCAACAAACACTCTCACCTTCATTAAAATGCTATTCAAGTTTATTAATTTTATTTGTATTTTTCATTTCACTTGTTATTGTATTTTAAAAGATTTTCTTGTTGATTGCATTTTAACCACATTATTTTCAAGTCATTTACATTATTTAATTACTTAAAACTATTTTAGTTTTTTTTAAATGTCCTCCAGTGGAGTCAAGAGTGTTTAATTGTAATATGTCCCGGCAATGGAACAATGATATTCCTGTTTGTTGCAAGGAATATTTACAGACTTGTAAATGCAAGAACACACAGCTAAATATATCATAGTACAATCAATTATCTCTGGAGAGAAGGAGTGGGTGACGTTTCGGGTCGAGATCATTCTTCAGATGATCATAATGACATAGTTGCTGAGGTTATTGTTGTGCAGTGTTCAAGAGCTTGATGTTTAAGAAGGAACTGCATATGCTGGAAAATCGAAGGTAGACAAAAGTGCTGGAGAAACTCAGCGGGTGCAGCAGCATCTATGGAGCGAAGGAAATAGGCAATGTTTAGGCAAGAGCTTGATGGTTGCTGGGAAGAAGCTGCTCTTAAAGCTGGTGGAGCACAATGCCTGGGGCAGTGCTGGCGGCAGACACAATGGTGGTATGTCAGAGGCATTTTAGATGGGCACATAGATATGTAGGGAATGGGAAGATATGGCAGGCATGTGCAGGCAGAGGAGATTAGCATATCTTGGTGTCATGTTCGGGCACAGGTATTGTGGGCCAAAGGGCCTGGTCCTGTGTTGCATGGTTCTATGTGTAGGAAAGAACTGCAAATGTTAGTTTAAATTGAAGGTAGACGCACAATGCTGGAGTAACTCAGAGTTCTGCTGAAGAAGGGTCTTGACCCAAAACATCACCCATTCCTTTTCTCCAGAGATGCTGCCTGTCCCGCTGAATTACTCCAGCATTTTGTGTCTACCTGCTTGGTTCTATCTCCATATGTTCTATGTTTCTGAAGATATTTCCATTCTTCAAACCCTGTAGAACATTTTCCTGTTTTTCAAATCTATCTGTCTCTCTTCCATATGCCCCCCCCCCCCCCCCCCCAAGGCACGAGAATGGAGATAGGAGGGAGAGATAGATCAGCCTTGATTGAATGGCGGAGTAGACTTGATGGGCCGAATGGCCTAATTCTGCTCCTATCACTTCGGACCTATGGACTAGAGCGTATTCCTTCTCTAGTGCCGGAAAAGAGACAGGCAGTTGGCTCAGGAGTTGGCGCTTGTGGTACTGTCGTGTTCGGGCCATAACTGGCATGTATGTTTTTCTGTATGCATTGCTCTAGGCCTTTGTTCTGCTCAGTCAAATTCAGTAGTTGTTGAGCATAAGCCAGCGCCGCAGTCATTAAGATGGGGGCCTAATGCAAACTGTATGCAGATGAAGGCTGGAGAGAGTCACTGTTGTGTTGCTGGGCATGAGATGGCAAAGCCAGCAATGGAATGCAAAGTTCGGTGCAGACGGGCGTCAGGGGTTATGGTGAGAAGGCAGGCGAATGGGGTTAGGAGGGAGAGAGCGATCAGCCGCGATTGAATGGTGGAGTGGACTTGATGGGCCGAACGGCCTAATTCTACTCCTATCACTTATGATCTTATGCACAGTTACCTGGCCTCCAGCGCATTGCAGTTTTGACTCCCTCCACCACCGTCCCATCGATGTGTGGGTCCCTCCACCAACCGACAGGTTTGTGGGTCCTCGACCTTCTTTTTCCAAAGTCCATGCACAACATGATAAGATTCCTTCTCTCCAGAGATGCTGCCTGTCCCGCTGAGTTACTCCAGCATTTTGTGTCTATCTTTGCTTTAACCAGCAGCTGCATTTCCTTCCTACACAACATGATAAGATTTGGTCTTGGCGTGACATAATCCATATCCCCCCCCATTCCCTGCATATCTATTCCTGTGTCTAACCAAAAGTCTCAAATACCACTGTCGTATCTGCCTCAACCACCACCCCTGGCCGTGCGTTCCATGCTCTCACCACCCTCTATGTAAATAAAACTTATCTTGCACATCTCCTTTAAACTTTGCTGTTCTCACCTTAAAACTCTGCCTCCGACATTTGATTTTTCCATCCTGGTTGAGTCGGTTTCTTGTCTCGTGTACCGAGGTGCAGTGAAAAGCTTTTGTAGTCTGGATAAAAGGTTCCTCTTTTATCCGCCAGGTCTATGCCTCTCGTAACTTTATATACGACTGTAAGGTCTCCCTGCGATCTCTGTCATTCCAGAGTAATGGCCCTGTCCCACGGTACGAGTTCATTCCAAGAGCTCTCCCGAGTTTTAAAAAAATCAAACTCATGGTAAGCACGGAGAATGAACGTAGCAGGTACGTCGGAGCTCGGGGACGTCTCTTAGCGGGTCGTAACGCTAAACGGCAGGTACTCGGGAAGACTCGCTAACGGCAGGTAAGCACGGGAAGACTCGTGAAGATTTTTCAACATGTTGAAAAATGTCCACGAGAGCCCCGAGTACCGACGAGTGGCCATTACCGGAAATCTCCGAGTTCGAATCAGGGCAAACTCGGGAGAACTCTTGGAATGAACTCGTACCGTGGGACAGGGCTTTAAGCTATCCAAGTCTATCCAACCTCTCCCTGTAGCTAATGTCTAATCCTAACGCAGGCATCATTCAAGAGGGTGTTTCAGAGGGAGTTTTTGTTTCCAGTGACTGGAGACGCTAGACACAAAAGCTGAAGCAACTCAGCGGGACAGGCAGCATCCTGTCCTTCTCTCCACAGATGCTGCCCGTCCACTGAGTTACTCCAGCTTTTTTGTGTCTACCTTCGGTTTAAACCAGCATCTGCAGTTCCTTCCTACACTGCGAAGAGGAGGCAGATGAGCTGTGTAGTTGGGGGTGAATTCAAACTCTATTCACAGAAGAGACACTAAACTGTGGAGTTGCTCTGGGAGACGTTTTCATTGCATGCTGTTACTTCAGCCTAATGTGAGGAGCTCACATCTGTTACACAGTCTGGTGAAGTGATGCAAATATATATATTTTTTAAAGATAATTGCTTCCAGATAGTCTAGTTAATACAATTTTGTTGAGATAGTTACAGGATCTGATACAAATGATTTCATCTAATTGTTATTGGCGGGCATTCTTCACAGCAACCAGGAGCAAGCGTATAATTATCAGAAGACAGCACAAGATTGTTTGTAAAAGGACACCTCTGTTACCCACAGCCATGAAAGGGGCAAAATTGTTTTTTTGGGGGGATTTAAATCGAGCTTGCTGCCTGTGCCAGTTTTTAAAGTAATTGAACAGCAGTCTCTTTGATCGTTGTTCTGCACGTCAATTTAAAGCGGACCGACCAAAACACTGAAACAAAAGTTTATTTTACTCACAATCAATGGGGATTAAAACATTTATTCACCTGTTCGCGGGCAGTGGATGTCACTGGCAATGACTGCATTTTATTATCAATATCGCTGTTGACTTTAGATAAAATGTGGCAGTGGATTTAATCAGTTGTGCAGCATATTAAGCACTAACAAAATGAAGTAAACATTTTCTGCTTGGGTCAAGACTTTAAAATTTTTTTAAAATATTATACTTGGATTGGAAAAGCTGTACTATATGAAGAAATGAAAAGCAATTTGGTCTCTTGAGATTCTGCGGTTGGATAGGAAATTTCCTCCAAGTCCTGTTTGTCCAGAGTCGATCATAATCCAAAAAAGATCTGTACTCAGTTGATTTTTTTAAATTGTTCAAGTTGAACTCGTTTCTTCATCACAATAATACCCAGTTATCCTGAGTAAATAGGCACAAAAGCTGGAGTAACTCAGCGGGTCAGCCAGCATCTCTGGAGAGAAGGAAGGGTGGATGTTTTGGGTTGTGACCCTTCTTCAGACTGAGAGTCGGGGAATTGTTTTCCTGGACTCCCTCTCCCAGACTCTCAGTCTGAACAAGGGTCTAGACCCAAAAGGTCACAAGGGGCTGGAGTGACTCATCATGTCAGGCAGCACCTCCAGAGAACATGGATAGGTGATGTTTCGGATCGAGACCCTTAATTCAGACACAAAACTGCCTGAAAAAGGCGCTTGACCTGAAACGTCACCCATCCATGTTCTCTAGAGGTGCTGGCTGACCTGCTGAGTATTTGATTCTGTTTGCCCAATGGTCATGATGTGTTACGATACTGAGAGCACCACATAAATGCACATCGTTTTTGCTGATGTTGGTGTCAATAAGCTATGTCTACAAACAAAATGGCAATAAAAACCAATGCTTTTGCTTGTTATGGAGAACTTGTCTAAACAGTAGAACATTGGATGACGACCAAGGAGCAGGGTTCTGCCAATGTTCCAAAAAAATTACTTCATTTTTTAAAAAAAGCGAGTTTATTGCTACATGACCAGTCACCATCCAAAACAGCAAATCTTATTTCCTGCACACATATTATATTTCAAACAAACTTTTAACAAAGGAAGAAGGATCAGAATGTTTCCCCTGCAGTGGTATGAATTTGGCAGACCCCAGCAAGAGGCCTCGTTGTGGCTGACAAAGGAAAAGGGAAAATATTGCATTGTGTTGGTGCAGAGTTGATTATTTACAATCTGGCTTCATGTACCGTCCAACCAACTAGGCTGCAGGTTTTGACTATTAACTGGGAATGTGTTCCATTTCTTTTAATTTGGGTGCCAATGCAACCAAAAGCAGTCAAAGAGACAAATACAAAAATGGACAAAATACTTGACAACAACAATAAACTTAATTCAGAGGCTCACTGCATGAGCAGCAGAGTGGCACAGCTGGTAGTGCTGCTGCCTCACAGCGCCAGAGACCCGGGTTCAATCCTGACCTCGGGTGCTGTCTGCGGGTTGTTGCAACCTTCTCCCAGTGACCGCGTGGTGTTTCCTCTTGAGTGCTCCAATTCCCCCCCCCCCCCACATCCCAAAGACGTGCGAGGTTTGTGGGTTAATTGGCTTCTGTATGTCGCCTCCAGTGTGTAGGGAAGTGGAGGCGAAAGTGGGACGACATGGATCTACTGAAGCCCACGGCAGAAAGCAAAGAACAAACGACACTTAGCTGAGCCAGACACCTTGTGTCACGTTTATTCCAGAAGCCCCCTTTACCTACATTCTCACCAATCATAACCCGTGTGCAGGTAAGGCCAATTAGTGCGGTCTGACCTTGGAGTTGTTATTGAGCTCTCGTGGCTGGATCTCCCCCTGAGGCTGCTGGCGAGTCGCCAGCGGTGACGGGACTGTATGCAAAACCAACGTGGGCGTGAAGCCGCCACAGCTCCCCCTCTCAGCCACTGGGTCATACAAGGTGGCGACTGCCTGGCTTTGCCTTGCGCCCGTACCGGTCTGGCGGGATGATTTTACTGCCTGATCTTGTTCGGTACTGCAGTGTGGGAGGTCAGCAGGCACGTAGACCATTGCAGGTGTTCGCTGTGTCGGTGTTGGCCTGAGTAGCTGCATAGTTCGCCTAAATCGGTCGACATACCTGCTTGGATCATAGGATCTGTCTGTGGGGATTGGTTCGACAAATTCGCCAGGCAGCTTCAGACTTGTGCCGTAAACCATTTCCGCCGACGAATGTGGACGGGTGATCAGTGGTCGGTGTGGACTCGATGGGCCGAAGGGTCTGTTACCATGCTGTGTCTTTCAATCAATCAATCAGTCAATACAAAATTGTCAACTGCCTTGTGCTATGGTGAAAGCTCACCCCAAAGTTTCAAATGAGATGTGGAAGTGAATTCTGCTAGGTCCTCAGACCACTTTCTGTCTGCAAATGAGCCTGAACCTGGTAAAGGCCAGCCTAATATTACTTCTGAGTTTGTGCTGTAAGAGATTGATTGAATTGTGGGTCATTCACAAGGTCATAAGGTTATGTGATACGTGTAGAATTAGGCTATTTGGCCCATCAAGTCTACTCCGCCATTCAATCATGGCTCATCTATCTCTCCCTCTGAATCCCATTCTGCTGCCTTCTCTCCACAACCTCTGACACCTGTACTAATCAAGTATTTATCTATCTCTGCCTTTAAAATATCCACTGACTTGGCCTCCACCGCCTTCTGTGGCAAAGAATTCCACAGATTCGCCACCCTCTGACTAAAGACATTTCTCTTCATCTCCTTCCTAAAAGAACGTCCTTTAATTCTGAGGCTATGACCTCTAGTCCTTGACTCTCCCACTAGTGGAAACATCTTCTCCACATCCACTCTATCCAAGCCTTTCACTATTCTGTACGTTTCAATGAGACCCCCCCCTCATTCTTCTAAACTCCAGCGAGTACAGGCCCAGTGCCGACAAAAGCTCATCATAGGTTAACCTACTCATTCCTGGGATCATTCTTGTGAACCTCCTCTGGACCCTCTCCAGAGCCAGCACATCCTTCCTCAGAAATGGAGCCCAGAATTGCTCACAATCATTGGGATTAAATATTAATCATTGAGAGCACTATGGGAGGTAATGTTGGGATCAATTGAGGTGGTTTGAGGAGATGAAGGGAGGTATTGCACAACATGGAAATGCATTGGTTTTATTGCAGATAATATTATACAGTATACTGATATCAACTTCAATAACAATAATTTACATTCATGTGAATGTCAAGGACACTTGCTACCATTGGGCATCTTTGCTGTAATATGCTGTGTATCGGAGGTGCTTTCAGTCAGAGTGCTGTTGTCGCAGATCTCGTTTTGTATTTCTAAGTAGTTCCCTGTTCAACATCTAATCATGCTGAACAACATTTAATTTCTGAGCTCAGACAAGTTTACTTGGTCATTAAGGCTAGTAAATGGACTGGGTTACAGTTATGTACAATGGACTGGGCACGTCATCAGGATGGATGAAAGCCGCATGCCTCGACAGGTCTTCTACGGCGTGCTCTCCCAGGGACCAAGGAACCGGTGGCGTCCCAGGAAGTGGTACAAGTATTTCATCAAGGTCCATCTCCACTATTGTGGTCTTGCGCCCAAGCAATTGGAGGCCTGCGCCAGCGACAGAACACGCTGCCGCCCGAGTGTGCGCTTCACGGACTGGACTCGTGAGACATGTCAGAACTCGCCAGAATTGAGACTGCGCAACCCGCCATGGTCGTTACCGATGGGCCACCACCATCTATGTAGAAACACTCTAGCACGCTGTATAACAACGAATCTCAAGACTTAAGAAACAAGATTTGACACAGATACATGTTGGCAGAGGCAATCAGAAAGTTTGATCAAGGAGGTAGGGTCTAAATTAAAAAGATAAACTGCAGATGTTAAAAAACCGAGATAAAAAACCCGAGATGAAAACAGAAGACAAAGCTGCAAACACTCGGTGTGTGAAGCAGTGCCTGAGGGAAGAGAACACAACCAAAGCTTCGGATCCTAATGGAGAAAGACACTGACAGCTTTCATCTATTCCATTGACAGACTCTCTTCTCCAGCATTACCTACCCAAAGGGGGGTTTAAGGTGGGGTTTACAGGTTTAAGGTTAGGGGGAAAAGATTTAATTGGAACCTGAGGGGTAAGTTTTTCACACAGAAAGTGGAGGCAGGTACTATTGCAACGTTTAAGAAACATTCAGACAGTTACATGGATAGAACAGGTTTAGAGGGATATGGGCCAAACGGAGGCAGGTGGGAATAGTGTAGACAGAACATATTGGCCAGCATGGGCAAGTTGGGCCGAAGGGCCTGTTTCCACGCTGCAAGACTCTATGACCCTATAACTATGAGGATTGAAGGTCAGACTTTGTCAGCCATGGTGAATTCATCACTTCTTTGGAAGACCAATGATTCTGGAGCTGTAACTGGGCTTGGTTATCAGCAATTCAATGCATGTCCACAATATTCATGGTAGATCTCATTCCATTTAAAATTGCATAAAAAGTTTCCATTCCATTTAATGAGCACAGGCAGGCCTTGGAAGATTAGCTTGTGAAGTGCTGACGTGCTATGAAGGGAAAGGGAAAGGCATGGTGACAGGAAAAAGGAATGTCGGCACGAGATTCTGCGGAATGCTGAATTCAGGAGCAAAAAATCCAACTGATGGAGGAAATCGAGCTGGAGGGCCTTAACCTTGAAGTATCGATTGTCCACTTCCCTCCATGGACACTGCCTGATCTGCTGAGTTTCTCCAGATGAAGACAGATGCAAAAAGCTGCAGTAACTCAGCGGGTCAGGCAGCATCTCTGGAGAGAAGGAATAGGTGACGTTTCAGGTCGAGGCCCTTCTTTGTTTGGAAAATGAATTGTGGTGCTACTGATAGACTCGCTTTGGAAATTTACCTAGTTACTGGCTTGGTGCGCCTTCTGTGTCCTATGGGATGTTAAAACTCTAACCTTTCATTATCTTGTTCCTGAAAATGTTTGGGTGAGGTCTGATGGTCCACCATGTTCGTGAATTACATAGCGCAAGAACTTTTGATGAGCCGCTGAACCAAATGAATAGAGGTTCAGGGAGGAGCATGCAAGAGATCTTTTAAGACGATGGTGAGAAAGGAAATGATTAACGTAAAGAGCAGAAATAAAATGAAGGCAGGGCTAATTGGGAACAGACGCATAGTAGCAGCCAGAGTTTTGGATAATTGATCCTGCGATACGTGTTCAATCCCACCATGGCAGCCGGGAACTTCAATTTAAATAATTGAACAAATCTGGAATTGGAAATAAAATGGACTCTGTAATTGTAAGCCAGATTGTACTGGTTTGGGTCACCGCAATGTCCTTCAGGGAAGGAGAGCTGTCACCCGTAAACCATCTGCTTTATATGTTACTCCGGACTCACCAAAGTTATTGATCCTTAATTGCCTCCTCAGTGGGGAAATAGGGTTGGACAATAAATGCTCACGTTGCCGGCCTCTTCTGCACCTCATGCATAAATAAGAAAATGAAGAAAAACTGTATCCATGGAAGAGGAAACTTAAGTCGTTGTAACTATTGGGAGATAGCAAATTACTGCACGGGAACAGGCCCTTCGGCCCACTATGTCCATGCCGAATGCGATGCCAAGATGAACCAATCTCATCTGCCTTCACATGATCCATATCTCCCCGTTCCCTGCATGTCCATCTGCTTATCAAACAACCTCTTAAACGCCTCTACCATACCGTGTGAGGAAAGACATTCTTGCTATTGAGGGAGTGCAGTGTAGGTTCACAAGGTTAATTCCCGGGATGGCAGGACTGTCAAATGCTGAGAGAATGGAGCGGCTAGACTTGTATACTCTGGAATTCATAAGGATGAGAGGGTATCTTATTGAAACATATAAGATTATTAAGGTTTTGGACAGGCTAGAGGCAGGAAGCATGTTCCCGTTGTTGGTGGAGTCCAGAACCAGGGGCCACAGTTTAAGAATAAGGGGTAAGCCATTTAGAACGGAGATGAGGAAAAACTTTTTCACACAGAGGGTTGGGAATCTGTGGAATTCTCTGCCTCAGAAGGCTGTGGAGGCCAATTCTCAGGGGATATGGGGAGAAGGCAGGAACAGGGTACTGATTGTGGATGATCAGCCATGATCACAGTGAATGGCGGTGCTGGCTCGAAGGGCCGTATGGCCTACTCCAGCACCCATTGTCTATTGTCTCCACCACCACCTCTTGGCAACGTGTTCCAGGCACCCACCATTCCCTGTGGGAGGGAAGAAAACTTGCCCAGGACATCTTAAAGCTTTGGCCTCTCTCACCTTTAAATTCTGCCCCTCTGGTCATTGACATTTTTACCCTGGAAATAAGGTTTTACGTACTGTAGATGTTGCCAGGATTTGAAGGCCTGAGCTGTAGGGTTGGGCAGGCTACGACTTTATTCCATGGCATGCAGGAGGCTGATGAATGATCTAATAGAGGTGTATAAGAGCATGTGGGGAATAGATAGGGTGAACTTTTCCCCAGAATAGGGGAAATCATGAACCAGAGGACATAGGTTTAAGGTGAGAGGGGAAAGATTTGAGGGGACAGAAGGTGGTTGGCATATGAAATGAGCTGCCAGAGGAGGTAGTTGAGGCAGGTACTGTAACAAAACTTAAAAGACATTTGAACAGGTACATGGATAGGAAATGTTTAGAAGGATATAGGCCAAATGTGGCAGGTGGGACCAGTGTAGATAGGGCATTTTGGTTGGCATCAGCAGGTTGAGCCGAAGGGCCTGTTTCTGTGCTGTGTGACTCTTTGACTCCAAGATTCCGACTGGCTACCCGAACATTATCTGATGAGGAGAATGCTATGCAGCGGTGGTTAGCAAAGGGTTAATGCAGCACATAAGGGCCACATCTGGCTGACTGCGTAAACAATGACCAAACTTACTGGCATTTCCCGCATCCTCCAGCTGTCTCTCAATTTACTTTACCAAATGGTTCTGCTGTGCCCAGCTTGGATCCTCCTGGCAAAGGTCTGTGGAATCTGTGTAGGGCCATGCAATTTCATGAGAAGCATCTGGGACCAAATTTTGCATGCCCTCGAGATACTAAAGCGGTTCAACCAGCAGTTTAGATTAGTTTATTTTTAGTTTAGTTTGGAGACACACGCCCTGCAGCCCTAGAAACAGGCCCGAAGGACCTCCGAGTCCGCGCCGATCAGTGATAGGAGGCCACGTCAATGGATATTTTTATGGCAGAGATAGATAGATTCTTGATTAGTGCAGGTGTCAGGGGTTATGGAGAGAAGGCAGGAGAATGGGGTTGAGAGGGAAAGATAGATCGGCCATGATTGAATGGCGGAGTAGACTTGATGGGTGGAATGTCCTAATTCTGTCCCAGAACTTATTACGAACTTGTTATGAACAACAAAGCACTTGTGGCACCCTGGTTTCTCTTCCTCGCCCTGAACATTAACCAGATCTTAACCCAGCCTGTGTCTGCCTGAAGATAGACACAAAAAGCTGGAGTAACTCAGCGGGACAGGCAGCATCTCTGGAGGGAAGGCATGGGTGACGTTTCGGGTCGAGACCCTTCTTCGGACTAGATGGGGAAAAGGGAAACGAGAGATATAGACGATGATGTAGAGAGATAAAGAACAATGAATGAAAGATATGTAAAAAAAAAGTCATGATGATAAAGGAAACAGGCCATTGTTCGGTGTTTGGGAAAAGGGAAAAGGGAAATAGTGTTTTTACCCAACAAACAGCTAGCAATGGCCTGTTTCCTTTATCATCTTTATTTTTTTGCTCATCTATTCTTTCATTCATTGTTCTTTATCTCTCTATACCATCATGTATATCTCTTGTTTCTCTTTTCCCTAACTGGTCTGAAGAAGGGTCTCGACCCGAAACATCATCCATTCCTTCCCTCCAGTGTAGTATCTAATTTGGATGGATAGCACACAAACAATAGCCTGTCTCTGCATCTCGGTACAGGTGACAATCATTAACCAATAACAATACCGGCAAAAGGTCACAAAGTAACTCAGCAGCTCAGGCAGCATCTCTGAAGAACATGGATGGGTGACGTTTCGGGACGGGACCTTTCTTCAGACTGATTCGCGACCCGAAATGTCACCTATCCACGTTCTCCAGAGGTGCTGCCTGAGCTGCTGAGTTACTCCAGCACTTTGTGTCCTTTTGTATAAACCAGATTTTAGGTCCTTCTTTCAACAATACCAGCTCTACGCTTCTTAAACCTCTCCTCCCCTGTCGGTGCTTTCGACTCCAGCTCGACGATTGTGAGCTGATGTTATTTGGAGATGCAGTGGCTGTCAGCATTCACAGTGTTCTGCAGAAACCCTCCACGCTCTATAGTGGAACACCACCCATCTGCACCGCATTTCGCCGAGACCTTGTTCGACTTAACCTTGTTGTTCAGATAATTCTCATAAATATTTCCTTCCTTGAATACTGAATAGAATAAAATATGAAGAAATGAAACACCCTTTGTAGGTAAACAAAAAACCCCCCTAAATTATTATCACACGGTGGCGCAGCGGTAGAGTTGCCCCTTTACAGCGCCAGAGACCAGCGTTCGATCCCGACTACAGGTGCTGTCTGTATGGAGTTTGTACGTTCTCCCTGTGACTGCCTGGGTTTTCTCTGGGTGCACCGGTTTCCATCCCCATTCCAAAGACATACAGGTTTGTAGGTTAATTGTTTTTTGTAAATTGTCCCTAGTGTGTAGGATAAAACTAATGGACAGGTGATTGGTGGTCGGCGTGGACTCAGTGGGCTAAAGGTCCTGTTTCCAAACTGTATCACTAAAAAAAAAAATTACTCCTTGTGAATAATTTTAAAACATTTTCTCACTTAATTTTCGTAAAACCAATGATTTGATTCCATGGTAAATATGACTGAAGCTCTTGGGGATGCACCAGGAAATTAGGATGGGGTGTGGGTGTAGGATGGCATTTGTGTGTAGGGATCGCTGGTCGGCATGGTCACAGAGCGCCTAAGGCCCTGTTTCCACGCTGTATCTCTAAACGAAACTAAACTTAAAAAAATATAGACTGATTTCCTTATTGGCTTACCTGGGACAGGACTCCCATCTATTCCATACAAGGCATGTGATGGATTAGAGGACAGCCTCATTAAGCTGATTCCGTTGATATTTTGCGTTTCTGTGACGGCTGGCGCCATGAATCAGAACAGCCACATTGACCTCCACAGAGGCTTGCGAGTCCTGTAATGGTGCTCGGAGCAGGCACGCACCATAAAGGTCACCAGCATTATCCTGCCCTGCAAAATATCTTGCTGAGCAGGGTGCCAATTAGTTTTTTTTTTTTTTAAATATTTTTATTTTATTAGAAGTAAGTACAATTGTATACAATCATATTTTCATAATACCTTTTATGTACAGCTTCTGATTTAAAAAAAAAATTGTAATAAAGAAGAAAAAGAAAAAAGTTAGATAATGAAAAATAGAAAAATGTGAGATATATAGTGTGTGAAAAAGAAAAATAAAGAGTGAAAAAAGAAAGTTGAGACATAGAAAATAGAAGAAAGAGAATAAAAGAAGAGAAGAGAAGAAAAGAAAATAGAAGTAAGGAGATCATTTATAATCTTGACCATCCACAGTCACGGATTAGCTTTTACACCTGTTTTGCACCATATGTTTCCAAAAAGACGACAAATGGAGACCAACTCGTTATGAATTGGTCAAATTTATCTATTAGGAGGAATCGCATTTCCTCAAGATGTGCGGTATCCAACATACTTGCAATCCACATTTTGAGCGTTGGTATTGGTGTATTTTTCCAAAATTTCAATATTAATTTTTTTGCTATTATTAAACCATAATTAAAAATTGACTTTTGAGATGAGCTCAATTTGTTCCCGTCTTCCATTACCCCAAATATAATCAATTCATTATTGGGTTCCATTTTTGTCTTAAATAATTTTGTAAATATTTCGAAAATATCACTCCAAAATCCATGAAGTTTTATACAAGAAACAAAAGAGTGTGTTATAGTTGCGTCTTAGGTTAAACATTTATCGCAAATGGGCGATATATTTGGATAAAATGTATTTAATCTTGTTTTTGAGTAATATAATCTATGTAAAATTTTTAATTGGATTAGATTATGTCTTGCGTTTAACGAACACTTGTGAATGTATGTCAAATACTTTTCCCATGTAGCCTTCGTAATTTTTATCAATAATTCCCATTCCCACTCTTCTCTAATTACCTCGGTCACAGGTAAATCTATATTTAAGATACTATTATATAAATATGATATTAATTTTTGTGAATCAGCTTTTATATTCATTACTTCTTCTAGTAAATCAGGAGTTATTTTTTGATATCCCTGTATGTATGTCTTCAAAAAATTACAAATCTGAAAATATTTAAAATAATGAGTGTTTTTCAGTTTAAATTTTAATTGTAATTGTTGAAATGATAATAAATCTCCCATTTCATACATATCCCCGATCCTTTTAATTCCTAAACTTTCCCATTGATTATATATTTTATCCATCATAGATGGTTTAAATAAAGGATTATTCGCTATCGGTGTTAACAATGATAGGTTTCTTAATTTTAAGGATAATTTTATTTGTTTCCATATTCTTATTGTATCTTGTATAATGGTGCTCGGAGCAGGCACGCACCATAAAGGTCACCAGCATTATCCTGCCCTGCAAAATATCTTGCTGAGCAGGGTGTCAATTAGTTGAATGCAAAAAAACCCAAACATGGTTGGAGTCTGAAGAAGGGTCTCGATCCGAAACGTCACCTATTAGAGAGTCATAGAGTCATCGAGTGATACAGTGTGGAAACTTCGGCCCTTCGGCCCAACGCCCACACCGGCCAACATGTCCCGGCCACACTAGTCCCACCTGCCTGCATTCGGACCATATCCCTCCAAACTTGTCCTTTTCTCTATTCCTTTTCCCCAGAGATGCTGCCTGACCCGCTGAGTTACTCCAGCTTTTTGTGTCTATCTTCCAGCATCTGCAGTTCCTTCCTAGACATGCATAGAACATTACAACAGCGTGGAAACAAGACCTTCGGCCCAACCTGCCCATGCTGACCAACATGCCCCATCCACACTGGTTCCAGCTGCCAGCGTTTGGCCCATATCCTCTAATCTTATCCTCTCCATGTACTGTACCTGTCCAAATGTGTTTTTAAATGTCGTGGTAGTACCTGCGTCAACTACATTCCCCCGCATCTTGTACCATATAAATTCCACCTTTTGTGTAAGAAAAAAAGTTGCCCCTCGGGTGCCTGTTATTGACCATCTTAACTAATTGCTGTCTCATTACTTCTCTTGTTAAACATAACTGCAATCATCATACCACGTGTCTGTTTTTCACACAGAGGGGATGGGTATATTGAACGAGCTGCCAGAGGCAGGTACAATAAGAACATTTAAAGTACCTTGACAGGTACATGATTAGAGTTATTAAAATTGCTTTCAAAACCGGTTCCCTGAGCTCTGAATTGAAAGTGTACACATGTGCAGAATTAAACATGATTAATTTACAATAGCATCATATCTAATTTGGACTATTACCTTGCTTTTAGGAACGGGAAAGGTTTAGGTAGATGTGGGCCAAACCCGGGCAAATGGGACTAAGTTAGACAGGGTACCTCGGTCGGCATGGACGGGAAGGGCCAAAGTGTCTGTTTCCATGCTCACAAGTTCACAAGTTCTGGGAGTAGAATTAGGCCATTTGTCCCATTGAGTCCACTCCGCCATTCAATCATGGCTGATCTCTGCCTTGTAATCCCATTTTCTGCCTTCCCCCCCCCCCCCCTCCCCATAGCCTGTGACACCCATTCTAATCAAGAATTTGTCTATCTCTGCCTTAAAAATATCCATTAATATCGAGGTGAAGAGAAGCGGCCACAGCTCCAACCCTTGCGACCCTCCACTAGTCACTGGTAGCCAACTTGAAAAAGCACCTTTTATTGCAATTCTTTGCCTTCTGCCATCCAGCCAACCCATTATCCACGCTAGTATCTGCCCTTCAATACAATGCTCTACAACTCTATTTCCCTTCAGGGTCATTTTCTTAGAAATAAACTTTTGCGTTCTGGTATTTTTCTCTTTGCACCTGTTGAACCTCTGCATGCCTTGATTGCAACGTATTATGATTTGATGGATAACATGCAAAGTGGTTCACAGCACGTCAGCACACGTGGCAGAGATAAACCAATACCAATAACTCCATGCAAATTGGTGAAGCCTTTTATTTAACGTTTGTCATAGAGTGATACAGTATGGAAACAGGTCCTTCGGCCTAACTTGCTCACACCGACCAACGTATCCCAGCTACACTAGTCCCACCTGCCTATGTTTGACCCATATCCCTCCAAACATGTCCTATCCATGTACATGTCTAACTGTTTCTTAAACGTTGTTATAGTCCCGGCCTCAACTACCTCCTCCGGCAGCTCGTTCCATACGTTCCAAGTAGGCATGCAGGTGCAGCAGGCAGTGAAGAAAGCGAATGGTATGTTAGCTTTCATAGCAAAAGGATTTGAGTATAGGAGCAGGGAGGTTCTACTGCAGTTGTACAGGGTCTTGGTGAGACCACACCTGGAGTATTGCGTACAGTTTTGGTCTCCAAATCTGAGGAAGGACATTTTAGCCATAGAGGGAGTGCAGAGAAGGTTCACCAGTCTGATTCCTGGGATGTCAGGACTTTCATATGAAGAAAGACTGGATAGACTTGGCTTATACTCGCTAGAATTTAGGAGATTGAGAGGGGATCTTATAGAAACGTACAAAATTCTTATGGGGTTGGACAGGCTAGATGCAGGAAGATTGTTCCCGATGTTGGGGAAGTCCAGGGCAAGGGGTCACAGCTTAAGGATAAGGGGGAAATCCTTTAAGACCGAGATGAGGAAAAAGTTTTTCACACAGAGAGTGGTGAATCTCTGGAACTCTCTGCCACAGAGGGTAGTTGAGGCCAGTTCATTGGCTATATTTAAGAGGGAGTTAGATGTGGCCCTTGTGGCTAAAGGGATCAGGGGGTATGGAGAGAAGGCAGGTACGGGATACTGAGTTGGATGATCAGCCATGATCATATTGAATGGCGGTGCAGGCTCGAAGGGCCGAATGGCCTACTCCTGCACCTATTTTCTATGTATCTATGTATACACCCACCACCCTTTGTGTGAAAAAGTTACCCCTCAGATTCCTATTAAACCTTTTCCCCTGCACCTTCAACCTATGGGTTGTCTTTACAAGAGCTTCAGCAAAGTGCTACTGTTCAGATGTATGACCTGGTTGATAATCGACTGGATGAAGCACAATACAAGATGGGAGTGAGTCAGAGGAAATGATTCAACGCTGTCCTGCTGTTCAGAATTAAGGAATGTGACTTTGGGAAAATGTGATCAATGATCAAGCAGTCTCGTAATCTACTGCAAAACTCAAAGGGGCTCACTTCAAAATCAGGAGTGCGAAAATAGCACCGTTGCAGGGAAGTCGACAGACATGCAGACAGTGGTTGATGGAGACGCAAGGAACTGCAGATGATGGAATCTTAAGCAAAACGCAAAGTGCTGGAGGAATTCGACTGGTCAGGCAGCATCTGCACAGGGGATGGATAGGCGACCTTTTAAGTCGGCATTCTTCTGATTCAAAACGTGTTTGAATCCACTATCATTATAGATCTGCCACTCCTTTTTTCCACCCCCTCAAAGGCAGCAGAGTTATTTATATTGGCATAAACACAAAATGCTGGAGTAGCCCGGCAGTACAACAGCACCTGTGGAGAGAAGGAATGGGTGACGTTTCGGGCTTCTTCAGACTGAGAGTCAACGGGAGATATAGACGGTGATACAGAAAGAGATAGAACAGAGATAGAAAGAGGGATAGCACCAAGAAGAGTCTGGGTGAAAACGTGGTTGTGGAGAGCCGGTGAGCAGGAGGAATCGCAGAGGGGGAGCAGCAAGTGAGGGTGCTGCAGGACCCCCTCGTCGGAGAGAGGAGGAGAACTTCTCATGGTCCATGTACATCCCGGCATTCCTGATGCTGCACAGTGAATCCATCCCACATCTCCAGCTCCAAACTGTGGTCGGCAATAGCTGCAGCTGGATGCACTTCCTCTGCACATGGTCTCCAAACCACACCAAGAATCTCTCTGACCTTCCAACATTGTGCAGTGGAAGTCTTCCACAGATGTGAAATCTGCCGCCACTTCAGTTATGCTGCGGGGCTACTCCCCTCAATTAAAGGGTACTAATTGTGCTAAGGATCTTATTTCATTCCAAACACTGCTCACGATAATATAAAGTCCTTCCATTCTACTCAACAGCCAAAAGTCTCTCGACTCCTGGTGCTCTGGTATTTTATTTCATTCTTCACATGTTTAAATTATAATGTTTTATTTTGCATTGTCTACTGTATATCGTGCTGTTACTTGCGAGTAAAGCACCAAGGCAAATTCCTTGTACGTATACATACTTGGCTAATCAAATTTATTCAATTCAAGCGGATGAACTGTTGTAGTGAAATTACCCACCAGACTGTACTTACTAGTCAGCAAGCTATTGAATCCTGACGTGACCTGTGTTTTCTGTCGGTCAACCAATTTTCATTCCACGGCAATATATTATCCTGATTCTGCTGTGTTTTTAACTTTACAGATTGACCACCTAATCAAAAGCCTCCGAAATGCCCAGATAACCACACCATGAACTGGTTTGCCAATCTATTGTGCCAGTTACTTCTCAGTAAATAACCGTGGGTTTGTCGAGCATGAATTTCCCTTTCATAGATCAGTGTTGACTTTGTGTCATTCAGTTGATGTTTTTAAGTGTCTTGTTATCGTATTTGTCCGATTAGACTCCAGCATATCTCTACTATAGACATGAGGTGAAACCAAGCTGTAGTTCCCTGTTTTTTTTCCCTCTCTTTCTTGGTGTCTGTCCCTCTGTTTCTTTCTGTCTCCGTCTGTTTCTCTGCCGCTGTCTGTCTCTGTCTCTGTCTCCGTCTGTCTCTCCTTTTACAAATGTGCTACTTACATAGAATAGTGTAAGATGATGACATTGCGTACATTATTTCCATCGCTGCTTCTTTCAGTACCCTGGAAAACAGATTATATACCCTGGGAATTTATCCATGTTCTGTACCATTCATTACTCCAGCACTATTCCAATTTCGTTTAATTCTTCCTTTTCCTCGACTTGTTCCCTCTTAAGTCCTTCCATTTCCCTCCGCAGATGCCTCCTGACCAGAAGAGCTCCTTCAGCAATTCCTGTTTTGCTTTAAGATTCCATGATCTGCTCTTCCTTGTGTCTCCAACTTGTATGTCTGTTCGTTGACCTTTTTTTAACACATATGCAGGAGCTTGTACAGTTTGCTTTAATGTGCCACACAAGTGTATTCTCACTCATAGGAACATAGAAAATAGGTGCAGGAGTAGGCCATTTGGCACTTTGAGCCAGCACTGTCATTCAATATGATCATGGCTGATCATCCGTTAGCCCTAAGAGCTAAATCTAACTCTCTCTTGAAAACACACAGTGAATTGGCCTCCACTGCCTTCTGTGGCAGCGAATTCCACAGATTCCCAACTCTCTGGGTGAAGAGGTTTTTCCTCATCTCCGTCCTAAGTGACCTACCCCTTATTCTTATCACACTCACTGTTTTTGTTACCTTAATTAATTTTGCAGCTAGATTTTAAAACGTTCCCAACTTTCAATGGTGGAGTGTGGAACAGGAGGTGATGGGTGGGGAAGGGAGTGGATGAGGAGGCCACAAAGAGAGCGGTCACTGTGAAAACCACTCAGGGGAGGGGACGATGTGCCAAGTGGTGGATAGTGTTGAATGCATTGAATATGGTGGGTGAGAAGGGGAAGAGGGTGAGTCAGAGGACGTGCAGTAGCTAGAGGAAATAGGATTGAGAGCTCCATGCATAATGGCAGAGAGGAAGCTCACGTTTAATAAAATCATTTTCGAAAGGAAATTTCCAACTTCATTTTAAGTTGTTATTTCAGATTTCCAGTTTATTTGCTTTTCAATTACGGCGAAGTAGCGGTGGGAGGACCAGTGCTGGAGCAGTTAAACAGATGGGAATAACTGTGCTGTGGGCTGTGAACATTCAGGGGGATTAGCGTCCTTTCTGCATTGCCGAGACACAAGAGGCCCAAAGCAGAACTGGGCTTTTGAGTCAAGCTTGTTTGAGTCGAGGAGGTTAGATATCATGTACTGCTACGGGAATAGGAACATAGTTAGTCACAGTAATGAAAATAGACAGGCATGGTCGCGTGCCCCAGTGAAAAGTAGATTTTCCATGTACCAACACCTTACCCCCAAATCCCTGACTTTGCACCAAGGACGCTCTTTTAGAAAGGAACTCCTTTAGTCAGAGGGTAGTTAATCTGTGGCACTCATTGCCACAGAGGGCTGTGGAAGCCAAGTCAGTGGATATTTTTAAAGCAGAGATAGACAAATTCTTGATTAGAATGGGTGTCAAGGGTTATGGGGAGAAGGCAGGAAAATGGGATTAGGAGGCAGAGATGAGGCCATGATTAAACGGCAGAGTAGACTTGATGGGCCGAATGGCCTAATTCTATTCCCATAACTTGTGAAGTGGAGAATCTTGGCAACGTTCCTTCTGGGATACTTCCAGCTCAGTCTGTAGAAGGGTCTCGACCCGAAACGTCACCCATTCCTTCTCTCCAGAGATGCTGCCTGTCCCGCTGAGTTACTCCAGCATTTTGTGTCTATCTTCGGTTTAGACCAGCACTTGCAGTTCCTTCCTATAACAATAGAACTCGTTTACTTCAATAAGCACAACTTTTAGGCTCGACATTACCAAGTAATGTATGAGCTATTCCATCCCATAACCGTCTGACCAAGTCACGATTCCTATTAAATAATGGGGGTTTTCTAGGCGAAAGAGAGTGAGTAAGAAGGTGGGTCTGAAGAAGCTAAATAGGGAAAGAAAAGAATACATTTGTGTGATTATCAGCAGAAAAGATGGAAACGAAACTGAACGCAGGAAATGTGAAATATAAAGGCTTGATATTAACTGGTGATTGGACAAATGCAGAAATTGACTGTAAGATGGCGCCTGCCTGCGGTGACGTTTGCGGAGTGCCAGAACCTAAAAGGCTTAGATACAACTTCAATCAACTCGCCTGGATCAGGAAAACGGCAGAAAACTGTGCCGTTTCGGACAAGCTGCTTGAGCACCTCAAGGCTCTCGCAATTTCGCGATCTCCCGCAGCTGCGGGAGCCCGGACTTTAAACTTTCCGACGCTGGCTGTAAAACTCCCGACCCGACTGAGGAACCCAGGTATGGTACCTGGAAACCCTGGGATGACCTTCAGAGCCGACGAGTTGGATCTCCCAGGAACAATGAAGCTGGTGCTGCCGACTTTGAAGGTACCCCCGGTCGTTACGGAGCTGGAGCTGCCGTCTGTGAAGGAATCCCCGTTCCAGCGCAGGTCCGCAGAAACAGCAGGTACAGGAAACTCAGCACCTGGAAACAAAGGGGAAGCCTCCATTGTGTCCGGAAACGTGGCCGGCGGGCAGGACTTCAGGTCAGACTGAAGCGCAGGGGACTTCGACCCCCTCTCCCTACTATCTTACTGGCCAACGTACAGTCCCTTGAAAATAAAGTGGAGGACTTAAGGGCCAGACTGCTTTATCAAAGGGAGCTGAGGGAATGCTCTGTGTTCTGTTTCACAGAGACATGGCTCACCCCCAGCTCCCCAGACTCAGCGGTCCAGCCTGAAGGTTTCTCCATCCACCGTATGGACCGTACACTGGCATCTGGGAAAGGGAGAGGAGGGGGCGTCTGCCTCCTGGTCAACTCTGCGTGGTGCTCAGACGTGGCAGTCCTGTCCAACTCCTGCTCTCCACACCTCGAACATCTGGCGGTGAAGTGCCGTTCCTTCTACCTCCCAAGGGAATTCACCTCCATCATCCTGACCGCGGTCTACATCCCACCCCAGGCAGACGTCCGTCTGGCACTGGAGGAGCTGCACGCCGTGGTCAACAAACACCAGACGTCTTACCCCGAGGCATTTACCACCATTGCTGGGGACATCAATAAGGCAAATCTAAAGAAATCACTCCCTAACTTCCACCAACATGTCTCCTGCTGCACCAGAGGACCAAACACCCTCGACCACTGCTACACCACCATCAAGAATGCCTATCGCTCTATCCCTCGCCCTCACTTCGGTAAATCCGACCATACCGCGGTGCTGCTTCTTCCAATTAAAGAGCGCACCCCCAGAGGTGAGGACAGTGCAGAGCTGGTCGGGGGGGGGGGGGGGGGTGGCAAAGGAACAACTACAGGACTGTTTGGAGTCTGTAGACTGGGCAATCTTCAGGGACTTGGCAACGGACTTGAACGAATACGCCACAGTCGTTACAGACTTCATTAAGAAGTGTGTGGAGGACTGCATCCCTACCAAAACCTTCCGAGTGTTTCCCAATCAGAAACCTTGGATGAACTTTGAGATCCGCACTCTTCTGAAGACCAGACACCGGGCATTCATGTCTGATGATACAGTGGTCTACAAGAAGTCCAGATACGACCTTGGTAAGGCCATCAAAAAGGCCAAAAGGGACTTCTGCTCCAAACTGGAGGATGAGACAGATGTTCGGCAGCTGTGGCGGCAGCTGAATGCAATCACCTCCTACAAGGCGAAATCAGGAAGCAGCTCGAATGTCGGCGAAACATCACTCCCTGATGAGCTCAATGCGTTTTACACACGCTTTGATAGGGAGAACACCGATGTGCCTTCCCGAGCTCCCATTCGCTGTGATGGTATTTCAGTCTCAGTCACAGAGGCCGACGTCAGGAAATCCTTCAGAGGGGTGAACCCTCGAAAAGCGCCTGGATCTGATGGTATACCTGGTCGTGTTCTAAAACCTGTGCGGACCAACTGGCTGAAGTTTTTACGGACATTTTCAACCTCTCACTTCTGAGGTCTGAGGTTCCCAACTGCTTCAAAAGGGCATCAATCATACCAGTGCCCAAGAAGAGCAAGGTGACATGCCTCAATGACTATCGACCTGTGGCACTAACGCCTGTGGTAATGAAGTGCTTTGAGAGGTTGATCATGGTGCAAATCAACTCCTACCTCGACAAAAACCTGGACCCACTGCAGTTCGCTTACCGCCACAACAGATCAATGGTGGATGCGATCTCGCTGGCCCTCCACTCCGCTCTGGACCACTTGGACAACAAAAACTCATATGTCAGGCTGTTATTCATCGATTAAAGCTCGGCATTTAATACAATCATCCCCTCCAAGCTGGTTACCAAACTTGCAGAACTGGGTCTGCGCATCCCTCTGCAATTGGATCCTCGACTTCCTCACTCTCAGACCACAGACTGTTCGTATTGGTGGAAATGTGTCAGACTCGATAACAATCAGCACGGGAGCACCTCAAGGCTGCGTGCTCAGCCCCCTGCTGTACTCACTCTATACTCATGACTGCGTAGCCGGTCATAGTGCGAACTCCATCATCAAGGTCGCTGACGACACCACTGTGGTGGGACGTATCACTGATGGGGATGAGTCAGAGTACAGAAGAGAGATCGAGCAACTGTCCATATGGTGCCAGCACAATAACCTGGCCCTCAACACCAGCAAAACAAAGGAACTGATTGTGGACTTTGGAAGGAGTAGGATGGGGACCCACAGTCCCGTTTATATCAATGGGTCGATGGTTGAAAGGGTCAAGAGCTTTAAATTCCTGGGCGTGCACATCTCTGAAGATCTTTCCTGGTCCGAGAACACTGATGCTACTATTAAGAAAGCACATCAGCGCCTCTACTTCCTGAGAAGATTACGGAGAGTC
>JAXLNO010004573.1:254415-296133 GCA_038087875.1 Malacoraja senta | reverse complement strand
GGCTTTGATCGCCCCGACTGCGGATGGTTTGACTGCCCCGACCACGGGAGAACAAGAGGAAATAAAGGTTGAACTTTATTGCCTTCCATCACAGTGAGGAATGTGGAATCCACTGTGATGGATGTTTATGTTAACTTTGAAGTGGTTGTGTGTCTTGGTGCTTTTCACTTAGTATGGCTGTATGGTAACTCAAATTTTACTGTACCTTAACTGGTACATGTGACAATAAACTGACCTTGAAACCTTGAAAGTTCACATCGGCCTGCGCATGCGGTGTGTCAGGTGACAGTGTAGGGCACTGGGGCAGCACAGTGGTACAGTTGCTGCCTCTCAGCGCCATAGGCCCAGGTTCGATCCTGACTTCGGAGTGCTGTCTGTACGGAGTTTGTACGTTCTCCCTGTGGCTTTCCCCTGGATGCTCCGGTTTCCTCCCACACTCCAAACATGTACAAGTTTGTAAGTTAATTGGCTTCATTAAAAATCTTAAAATTGTCCCTAGAGTGTAGCATAGTGCAAGTGCACAGGAGATCACTGGCCGGCGCAGACTCGGTGGGCCAAAGGGCCTGTTTCCGCACTGTATCTTTAAACAAAATCTAAACTCGCCTGGACAAATCTCAGTTGCTTCACAGGTCCATTCGTTCAACTCCGGCAAAGAACACAACAAAGAAACATTTTTCTCACCTCCAGTTTATTTCCTCTCTTTGCCACCCCCCCCTGCCCTGCCCCCACCTCTACTCAGTCTGAAGAAGGGTTATGACCCGAAATGTCACCTATTCTTTTTCTCCAGAGATGCTGCCTGACCGGCTGAGACACTCCAGCATTCTGTGTCTATCTTCTGAGAGAAAAGTCCTTATAAAGGGCAACTAATCATCGCAATCTTGCACACAAAATACCCTTTGAAGAAGTCAGGTTGCCGGAACATTTCTTTACCATATGTGCACGGTGTCCTTTGCAAGCCTGGGCGTTCATGGTTTCAAAGGATGGAAAGATATTGTCATTTCACAGCTGCCTAGCAGCTCCCGAAATCCCGCCGAAAATAGATATTTTCACCGATTCTCAGCGAGAGAGCAGAGAGGGACATCATTCCTCTTTCCCTGTAAACATTTAGGTTCCTGTCTTGTGCAGGAAGGAACTGCAGACGCTGGTTTACACCAAAGATAGACACAAAATGCTGGAGGAACTCAGCGGGACAGGCAGCATCTCTGGAGAGAAGGAATGGGTGACATTTCGGGTCGAGACCCTTCTTCAGACTGGTTAGGGATAAGGGAGAATTAAGGGAATAAGGGATCCCTTGTGAAAGGGTCTCGACCCGAAGGGTCTCACCCATTCCTTCCATCCAGAGATGCTGCCTGTCCCGCTGAGTTACTCCGCCATTTTGTGTCTATCTTAGGTTGCTGTTTTTCTGGTTAGACCCTGCTACGTCACGCAGCATGCCTTGCAAGGGGATACATGAGATGACTGGAGATCAACTGGAGCTAAGGCTCGGCCAAGTTTCCTTTGTGAAATGGTGTGAAGACACTGATGTACAGTACGGGACAATTACAGAGTGGGCTGACTAAAAGCAGTTTTGCTTCACGTACTTTGATAAATAAAGAAAGCAAAAAAGCATGCTGCTAACTATGCTCAGCCTAATTGTAGCAAAGAATAACAGGGGAAAATAAGAGCTTTGAGCTCAAACACACACATGTTGCAAAATCGGGTACCCTTAACCTATAGATAAACATAGTAAGTTCATAATTCATAGGAGCAGAATGAATCCATTCGGCGTATTGAGTCTACTGTGCCATTCAATCATGGCTGATCTATCTTTCCCCCTCAACCCCATTCTCCTGCCTTCTCCCCATAACCATAGACAACCTTACCAATCAAGAACCTGTCAGTTCCACTTTAAAAAAATACCCAAAGGCTTGGCATCCACCGCCATCTGTGGCAATGAATTCCACAGATTCACCACCATCTTCCACATCCCCTTTCTACAGGTACGTCCTTACATTTTAAACATATGTATAGCATGAAATCTTCTCAGAGTCTGGCAAATGCTGCGTCCATGACAATATTTCTGGGGGCACACGTTATCCTCCTTGTTCAACTACCATGGGATTAACCAGGAATGAGGAACCTAGTACAGTGTCAGGAATTGAAAGGATATTTGATTATTTTCCTCATTAATATAATTCCTCAGTTAGTGCAGTCTCACAGTTCCAGGGTTGTAGTTCCATCGCAAAGCCTTGCAAGCAGGTGAAGTGCCCCTTATAGTGGACTGGTGACCAAATTCAGTCAAGGGGGAGTTGATGGACAACATGAAAGAGACTAAGTGTCACAAACAGTACGGAAACAGGCCCTTTGGCCCAACTCATCCATGTCAACCAAGATGCCCCATCAATGTTACAGGGATGGGTACAGGGAAAGGAGGTGAGGAGAGAATGGGTCTACTGGGATTGGTCCTGTGGGAGATTACATGGACCCAATGGGCCAAATATCTTCCTTAAGTGTTGTTAATAGAAATTCTCAGCAAGTCAAACTGCATCAAAGAGTCACAGGTGTTTTATTGTCATGAGAATCCGGAATAGAACCATGGAATTCCTGTAGCGGGGACTCGCAGGAGTCCAGCCAAAAACGAAGCGGGCACAAGTTGTGTGCACGAGACGTGTTTTATTCTGTACGATACAGCTCCCTACTCCTTAAAGGTCACGGGCGTTGCCCGGCCTTAAATACCAACTCGGGTACAAACCCCATGACTAGCGCCTCCCACACCGAGACGTCACCCTCCAGAGCCGAGGGTTCGTTGTGCCCGTGGCTTGCCACCAGGTGCCGCCACATTCCCTTCATTCTTGTGCGTTCAGGTCACAAGGCGACCATTCAGCATACTCTCCACCGTACACCTGTAGAGGTTCCATAGAGTATTTGGCGTCTGAGGAAATACTGTTAATGAATTTGCTTAATATGCCTGCTTCCTTTGTGTCTTTTGTGACAGGTGGAAGTAGGAGAGAGCGGAGAGAGTAGCAGAGAGCGATGAGGTGTTAGTATGGGATAAGTTGGTTGTGGGGGTGGTATATACTATCAACAATCTCCAGCAAAATAAAATTTGACCCACACTAACCCACAGACATCAGTCATATCCCGTGATACAGTGTGGAAATAGGTCCTTCGGCCCAACTTGCCCACACCGGCCAACATGTCCCAGCTACACTAGCTCCACCTGCCTGTATTTGGACCATATCCCTCTAAACCTGTCAAATTGTTCCTTAAATGTTACGATAGTCCCTGCCTCAACTACCTCCTCTGGCAGCTCATTCCATACATCCACCACCCTCTGTGTGAAACTCAAATTTCACTGTGCCTTAATTGGTACATGTGTCAATAAACTGACCTCAATGAACCTTGACGTCAATGGTCTCTAGATTCAGTTATCAAGAAAAGGTTTGTTCAAACTTCTAGCCAAGGGTTATTTAATCACCGTTACCCCATCCTTGGTTCCACTACTCCACCTAGTATACCATGCGAGGTTTATGAAATGATAAGCATGACCCTTGTTAGGGGACAATTGCAGCCTTCATCCACACACAAACTTGTCAAGAGACCTACTTACACACAGAATGCTGGAGGTTTTGTACTTTAATTTGTCAAATAACAAGTCACAGTTCTGGGTAAACAAGGCATCAATCAAGTCATATGACACCGCGCTACTCTGATAACATGAGAGAAATATCTGTTCTGGGGATGAAATTTCCTTTGTTGGTTGACACTTCTTGAACCTTGAATATTTGGGAATGTATCCCGTCCCGTAGAATCTATCCCTGAGGAAACCGAAGATTACACGGCACGGTGGCACAGCGGTAGAGTTGCTGCCTTACTTACAGCGCCGGAGACCCGGGTTCGATCCTGTACGGAGTTTGTACGTTCTCCCCGTGACCTGCGTGGGTTTTCCTCCCACACTCCAAAGACGTACAGGCATTTTGGTACACAAAAATGCTGGAGAAACTCAGCGGGTAAAAGTGGGTCAAACTCAGCAGCATCTTTGGTAAATTGGCTTGGTAAATGTAAAAATTGTCCCTAGTGTGTGTAGGATAGTGTTAATATGCGGGGATCGCTGGTCGTCGCGGATCCGGTGGGACGAAAGGCCTGTTTCCACGCTGTATCTCAAAAACTAAAAACTAAAACACAGTCTTTGTGTGTTAATTCAATTTGAAATTCCCACCCCATCCCTATGATTTACCATTTTTCCCTCACATAATTGAAATACAAGCTACTGTATGCTAAAATTGTCCAATACTTTTGACATTGCTCCATTATTATCTGTGTACATTTTAGCACTTGGTCAAGGTAATGACTGGGTCACATTGACCCTGATTCTTATGGAGTCATAGAGTGATACAGCGTGGAAACAGGCCCTTCGGCCCAACTTGCCCACACCGACCAACATGTCCCATCAACACTAGTTCCACCTGCCTGTATTTAGCCCATGTCCTTCAAAACCTGTCCTATCCATGTACTTGTCTCATTTTTTCTTAAACTTTGCGATAGTCGCTGCCTCAATATACCTCCTCTAGCAGATCGTTCAATACACCCACCACCCTTTGTGTGAAAAAGTTACCCCTCAGATTCCGATTAAATCTTTTCACCTTCACCTTAAACCTATGCCTTCTGGTCCTCGATACTCTGGGCAAACGCCTCTGTGCATCTTCAATTCAAGCATCTGCTGCTCATTTGTGTCTGGGCCACACCCCACCCATCTCAAATTTATATTGTTAAAATCCAAAATTGTGAGCAACAGAGAGAAATGTTGAGGTCATTCCATTGTGAGACCCAGATCCTGTCAATTGTAGATTGATAGTAACGCCTTATCCATTCCCTTTCCCAACCCCATGCTTCATTGCTGTGGAGGCAAGAACAATATATTCCACTATTCATTTCAAAAGCATCCCTCTGGTTACATATTCAAACAATGCCAGCGATTTACTGATGAAATACAGTTTTTCTCAGTCGTTGGACGAGAACATCATTGACTATTTGTTTCTCATTCCTCGTTGCCTCAAAGGAGGAGAACAAAGTTAGTTTTAGAAACATAGAAACATAGAAATTAGGTGCAGGAGTAGGCCATTCGGCCCTTCGAGCCTGCACCGCCATTCAATATGATCATGGCTGATCATCCAACTCAGTATCCTGTACCTGCCTTCTCTCCATACCCTCTGATCCCTTTAGCCACAAGGGCCACATCTAACTCCCTCTTAAATATAGCCAATGAACTGGCCTCAACTACCCTCTGTGGCAGAGAGTTCCTGAGATTCACCACTCTCTGTGTGGAAAAGGTTCTTCTCATCTCGGTTTTAAAGGATTTCCCCCTTATCCTTAAGCTGTGACCCCTTGTCCTGGACTTCCCCAACATCGGGAGCAATCTTCCTGCATCTAGCCTGTCCAACCCCTTAAGAATTTTGTAAGTTTCTATAAGATCCCCTCTCAATCTCCTAAATTCTAGAGAGTATAAACCAAGTCTATCCAGTCTTTCTTCATAAGACAGTCCTGACATCGCAGGAATCAGTCTGGTGAACATTCTCTGCACTCCCTCTATGGCAATAATGTCCTTCCTCAGATTTGGAGACCAAAACTGTACGCAATACTCCAGGTGTGGTCTCACCAAGACCCTGTACAACTGCAGTAGAACCTCCCTGCTCCTATACTCAAATCCTTTTGCTATGAAAGCTAACATACCATTCGCTTTCTTCACTGCCTGCTGCACCTGCATGCCTACTTTCAATGACTGGTGTACCATGACACCCAGGTCTCGCTGCATCTCCCCTTTTCCTAGTCGGCCACCATTTAGATAATAGTCTGCTTTCCTGTTTTTGCCACCAAAATGGATAACCTCACATTTATCCACATTATACTGCATCTGCCAAACATTTGCCCACTCACCCAGCCTATCCAAGTCACCTTGCAGTCTCCTAGCATCCTCCTCACATCTAACACTGCCCCCCAGCTTAGTGTCATCCACAAACTTGGAGATGTTGCTTTCAATTCCCTCATCCAGATCATTAATATATGCAACTATAATATAATAATATATACAACTATATTTTAGTTTAGTTGTAGAGATACGCCATGGAAACAGGCCCTTCAGCCCACCGAATCTGCGCCGACCAATGATCATCCATACACTCGTTCTGAATCCTGGTTTCACAAAACCTACAAACGGGGGACAATTTACACAAGCCAATTAATCTACAAACCTGCACGCCTTTGAAATGTAGGAGGAAACCTGAGCACCTGCAGTACACCCACGCGGTCACTGGGAAAACGTACAAACTCCATAGTCAGGATCGAACCCGGGTCTCTGGCGCTGTAAGGCAGCGGCTCTACCGCTGCGTCACCGTGTGTTCCGATGGCCGGGTGCTTCGATGGGTCATTTCAATGAGTATAAACCATTACACTGGCGGTCTGGAGTCACATAGAAGGCAAGCACTGGGTAAGGGTAGCAGATTTTCTTAAAGGCTATTACTGAATTAGATATGTAGGAAAGAACTGCTGATGCTGGTTTAAATCGAAGGCAGACACAAAATATTGGAGTAACTCAGCGGGACAGGCAGCATCTCTGCCTGTCCCACTGAGTTACTCCAGCATTTTGTGTCTACTGAGTTTTCTACTGTGAGATATCCAATAGTTTCCACCAGCTTACTTTTGCTCAATGCATTTAATTTGAAATCCACAGCAGCCGTGGTGAAATTTGAACAAAGATCCCCTGAGGATGAGTTCAGGGCCATGATCACTAGCAGAGTTATTTAACCAATGCATCAACATACCCCTGGGAAGAGTGAAATTAACCCAGAACATTCTCAAAGTAACAGCAGCTTAACATTAGGAATTTCAAATTGATGGACTGACAGATACAGCTTAGAAACAGGCCCTCTGGCTTATTCAGTCCTCGCTGACCATCCATCACCCATGGAACCTTGCAAACCCATGACGCCACGTACAAACACTAAGAAGTTTTATTTTCTGCTTGATTAACCTATCGTTGATTAACGTACAAAATTCTTATGGGGTTGGACAGGCTAGATGCAGGAAGATTGTTCCCGATGTTGGGGAAGTCCAGGACAAGGGGTCACAGCTTAAGGATAAGGGGGAAATCCTTTAAGACCGAGATGAGGAAAAAGTTTTTCACACAGAGAGTGGTGAATCTCTGGAACTCTCTGCCACAGAGGGTAGTTGAGGCCAGTTCATTGGCTATATTTAAGAGGGAGTTAGATGTGGCCCTTGTGGCTAAGGGGATCAGGGGGTATGGAGAGAAGGCAGGTACGGGATACTGAGTTGGATGATCAGCCATGATCATATTGAATGGCGGTGCAGGCTCGAAGGGCCGAATGGCCTACTCCTGCACCTATTTTCTATGTATCTATGTATCTATGTATCCTGGTATGAATTTTCTCAGCACAATGCAAACCTTGCCCATGTCCATCTAGTTCTATGTTATCCTACTTTTAAATATATTCGCTCCACTCCAGAGAGTAATTTACGGAGGCCAACTAAAGGGCCTGTCCCACTTTCACGACCTCTGCCGAGTTTGCCCTTGACTCATACTCGCAGCATGGTCGTCACGAGGTCGTAAGAGGTCGTATGTAGATCGTGATGCTAGTCGTAGGTACTTGTGGCATCAAGTAAGTCGGGGCGTTTTTCTAGCCTGATGAAAAATGTCCACGAGTAAAAAAGGTCGTGAATTAGGTCGTGAAAGTGGGACAGGCCCTTAAGAGTACAAACCCGCACGTCTTTGGGATGTGGGATGTGGGAGCACCTGGGACGAGATCCACGCCGTCACAGCGAGACTGAACGTGCAAACTCCACGCAGACAGCACCCTAGGTCAGGACTGAACGCGGATCTCTGGTGTCGTGAGGCAACAGCTCTACCAGCTGCAATGCTGTGCCACCCACTGTGCAATCCCCACATACAATGGTACGCATTTGAAGCTCAGTATTAGAACAATGCCAAATGATAATTAATTTGAAATGTTGCCTTATTCAATTTCTCTGGAATGGAAGGGAACAGGAGTAATTTTAAAACAAGGACTGAGAGGAAAGTGTAATAGAATAGGTTGTGTCCATTTTGGAAAAGTGCAGTCTTTTTTAATTCAATTCCCCTTTAAATAGAACTGACAGAGACCACGTGAAAACCCAAATGTACCTCATGGCTCCAGATTTCTGAGTTTTCCTTCTCCTTTCCGAAGCCGTCACAGTACCCTCCTGTAAAAAAAAAACATGTAACGTAAACCTACTTTTGTACATGTATCTCTCTCCGCAAACATTGACATTTATGATTCCACAAAATCCGTTGCCTGGTAACGAGCATTTCACATTCACAAGGTGCAACATATCTCACTTTGCAGTGTAGCATAAAAAACACTTTCTCCTTTGGACCCCTGTTTACAAACGCAACAGTGAACCAAACCTTTGTGAAGACGGTACAGGGCCTCACATGCTTCCTCATGCCATTCTGACTTGTGTTCCATTTAACACATGTCAACCAAGATCACAGATTACTCCAGGACATTTCCATCTCCATCAATCAAGGCACAATCATGTGAACATGGGCTCAAACTCAAAAGTGCAAAGGATTTTACAAAATAGAAGTTTAACTTAAAACTGCATTTCTCCTTTGACAGACTTTTGCAATGCTTAACCCCTTAATGAGACCTTTAGCCTTCAGTGATACAACACAGAATGAATGAATAAGTTTATTGGCCAAGTATTCACATACAAGGAATTTGCCTTGGTGCTCCGCCGGCAAGTAAACAACATGACATACAGTGACAGTTAGGAATGACACATAAAACATTGAACATTAATAATAAAACATTATTGATTAAACATATGAATTAAATAAAATACCAGAGCAAAAGGAGGCTACAGATTTTTGGTTATTGAGGAGAGCTACTACTCGAGGTAAACAGCTGTTTTTATGTCTGGCTGTGGCGGCTATGACAGTCCGGAGTCGCCTTCCAGAGGGGTGATTTTACAACTCCTTCAGGTCTTTCAGCCCAACAAGTCCATCCAGACCAGTGATCATCCCATACACTTGCACTATCCTACACACTAGGGTCAAGTTACAATTTTTACCAAAGCCAATTAACCTACAAACCTGTACATCTTTGGAGTGTGGGAAGAAACTGTAGCACCCGGTGAAAACCCATGTGGTCACAGGGACAACGTAGAAACTCCATATGGACAGCACCCGTAGTCAGGAACCCGGGTCTCTGGCGCTGTAAAGCAGCAACTCTACAGCTGTGCCACTGTGCTGCCCTCTTATATTTAAACAAATTATTCTGTCAATGGTAACTTCTACGTGATTAAGTGGTAAAGTGATTTATTGACAGTGAATGGACAGAAAAGTGAGTTGTGTTGACATTTCAAGACAGAATCCCATGAAAACCTCAAAACGAATTGAGTAAACTTACCATACAAAGGCTTGCCTTTATTGAACACTTTTTATGACCCTAATGATCTACTAAAGCTAGTTACAACCAGTGATGAATTGAAGTGTACTCCACAAAGTAGAGTGGGAAGTATAGAAGGCGATTAGCGCACGGCAAGATTCCACAAAGAACAAAGCGATGATCCGACTATTGGTTGAGTATCAAATATTGGCCAATATTGGTCGGGTTTGAGCACTTGTGCACAATTGTCAGAGTGGAAATATCCCAGAGAATTCAGTGAGATTGGTTAAAAAGTGTTTAATGGACCACAAGTGAGAATGGCATGGAGAATCATGTGAAGCTCCTTTTTTTAGTTCACTGTTGCGTTCAGAAACAGGGGACCAATATTTGATCAATATCTGCTGAAACACCACTGCACCTCACTGGAATTTAGAAGGATGAGATTAGAAGGATCGTAGAGAAACGTATAACATTCTTAAAGGATTGGACAGGCTAGATGCAGGGAAAAAAAATTCCGATGTTGGGGGAGTCGAGAACCAGGGGTCACAGTTTAAGAATAAGGGGTAGGCCATTTAGGACTGAGATGAGGAAAAACTTCTTCACCCAGAGAGTTTTGAATCTGTGGAATTCTCTGCCACAGAAGGCAGTAGAGGCCAATTCACTGGATGTTTTCAAGAGAGAGTTAGATAGAGCTCTTAAAGATAGTGGAGTCAAGGGATATGGGGAGAAGGCAGGTACGGGGTACTGATTGTGGATAATCAGCCATGATCCGAGTGAATGGCGATGCTGGTTCGAAGGGCCGAATGGCCTACTCCTGCACCTATTGTCTATTGCCTATTATTCCCATCTGCCTCTATCATTGCCCATCGTGTTTGAAGGTATCTCTGCAAATAATGTAATCTCTATCTCACAGAATTTCATGGATTTAAATCTGAAATTGATTTTTTTTTAGACACTGTAGGAATCACAGGATGTGGTGAACAGGCTAGATGGTGGACTCGGCTCAAAATGGCCCGTGCCCTGTCCGAATGATAAAGCAAGTTCAAGTCTCGCCCGTGCTTCTGTTACTCGGGTGCAAATTAATTTATTTTTGAGATTTTCATTTAATGTGACAGTTCCAACAATTTTCATCATTATTATCCTCAGGACAACAGTTAAAATAAGAACTTGGATGCCATAACACTGCTTAGAAATCTGTCAGGCATTGCGCAGATGGATTGTAAAATGTTCTGTGCGTTTGTATTCCTTGGCAACATGGGAAAGGCTTCAAGTTTGTCACTATTTCGTGTTGAATTTCTTATAGTGTGTTGTGTCATTTTTTTCTACCTCTTTTTATTATTTGTATGGATAGTCTTCCCTGTAAAGCACTTTGGCTTTTGATTGAAATCGACTGAAAAGTGCTATATAAATAAACTTACTTTACTTTACTTTACTATTTAAAACACAACTCAAAGTTGCAGATACGATCGAAATGGAAACGAGGAGACTATAGTTTAATAAATATTGGACATAATTATTTCAAAGGTAAAATTTTAGATCTAATAGATAGAAACATAGAAAATATAGAAAACAGGTGCAGGAGTAGGCCATTCGGCCCTTCAAGCCAGCACCTCCATTCAATATGATCATGGCTGACCATTCCTGCTTTCTCCCATATCCCTTGATTCTGTTAGCCAGAAGAGCTCTATCTAACTCTCTCTTGAAAACAGCCAGTGAATTGACCTCCATTGCCTTCTGTGGTGGAAAAGTCCACAGATTCACAACTCTCTGGGTGAAAAGGTTTTTCCTCATCTAAATGGCCTACTCCTTATTCTTCCACTGTTAACAATTGCTGACTTTCTGAAGTGGCAGTCACCCCAATCATTCAGCTATTAGGCTTTTGTTAGTTGAAAGCATTTCAGGATAGGATCTGTATAGCAAATGGCTAGATAAAGGGTTTAATTTCATTCTGATAGGCATGAAGTACGGATTCATACAATTTCACAGCAGCGAAGAGATCATACTGCTGAAAAGAACTTATTAACACTAATTGCACCCAACAGTTTTTTGTTACATTAAAGATAGACACAAAATGCTGGAGTAACTCAGCGGGTCTGACAGCATATCTGGAGAATACGTGAGGTTTGGGATCGAGACCCTTCTTCAACAGCATTATATGCTTTGCAACAATAACAACAAGGGTGTTTATTTGGCATATGCAGCAGATGTGAAAAGGAACAATGGAATTATTACGTTTAAGAAGGAACTGCAGATGCTGGAAAAATCTAAGGTAGACAAAAAACGCTGGAGAAACTCAGCGGGTGAGGCAGCATCTATGGAGAGATGGAATTGTTACGTGCTGCAGCTTTATAAGCAACAACGACAATAATAAATATACAATAAAAAACTGTTATTTCCAGCAAACTAGGCTATGATAATGCAAAAACAAAGTATTCATGCTGCAAGAAAACTGTACCTTGTGTGATCAAGAAACATCTAGACATTCAAATTGAGATCATTGCACAATTGGGAAGGAGAGGGCCAGATATTCCCTGTAGACCTTCTACCTTACTTTGCAAGGGTCTCTGAACCAACCCCACAACCTTTACTGTTGGCTGTTAAAATAATCCTAGAATCCCAATATGATTCCCAGCTGAGTCAGGCAGGGTTCCTTTTACCTAGAAACATGCCACTACGGTAGTGATAGATGGAGTAAAGCAGAAGATGGACAGAATATGCTGGCGTAACTCAGCAGGTCAGGCAGCATCTCTGGAGAAAAAGGATAGGCGCCGTTTCGGATCGGACTCAGAGTCAGGGAGAGGGGAACACAGGAGGTATGGGAAGGTACAGGACAATGCAGAGCCTGCATTGATGACTCAAGAAATGGTGGAGCCCACAATGGTCCATTGTTGGCTGGGGAACGAGGTGATAACGAAGGAATGCAAATGGTGACGTTAGCAAGAGGACTAGGGTGGGGGTGGAGCTAAATTGAACTGGTGAAAATGCATGCAGATCTATGATATGCTCACCATTCTTGCAACTGCCAAGCATGGTCGATTAAAATTCGTCCACAACCTCAACCAGATCTCCATGCAGATTGTGGTATGAAGGTCAAAATCGGGGTGACTTTTGTGCTGCTATATTTTCTGCAACCCGTATTTGAAAAGTAGCTAGAAGTCGTATTTAAATGGCCCTTCATTGTATCTTTAGTTATAACAAAGCCCCCTGCACACATGCAGTTAGTTATAAAGTAATATTACTGTTACAGAGCCAAGCACAGCACCCAAATTGCACACAGCAAGGCAAGGTCTCATAAACCACAAATGAATGGATGACTCAACAATCTCTTTGTGACGGTTTTCTCTGAGAGGGATCTTGGCCACAATACCAAAAGGATTCCGTCATCTTCAAATGACAGCCGAGACTAGAGGTTTTGGAACCACTTGCCTTGAGAAGGCAGATAAGATCTCGGTTTAACTGGAAAGATGACAGTAACGGCACACTTTCACTCCTGTCCCAATGTTTGGCCTTGATTACAACCTTCCTTCTTTATGCTGCTAGATCCTAGCATTCCTGATTCAGAGAAGAGAGCCTTGCCAACTGAGCCAAACCAACATCACAATTAACATTAATATCTCCATTAATTGGATTTATTAATGTTAATATTCTTCCCAGTGAAATACCAAGAGGTTTCCAGTGGACCTTGGCTTGGACAATGTGGGCAGCATATTTTGTACCTATAGACCAGACCACATTGACATCTTAATTCTGAGACTTATTTCGCTTCAGTCCACATGTAAGAAAAGCTCATTTTATGTGTCTATTTTTTCCTGAATGTATGATATGGCTTTGAGTCGGGTAGAAGCTCTTTCTCACTGAATGGCTGTAAACACAACCAAAACCAAGACCAAAACAAGCCTTCCCTAAAATGCAGATTAGATCAGGAAGACCAACAATCAGAGCATGCATAAAATCAAGCTAATCTTTAGTTGAATTGTGTAAGAAGGAACTACTATAGCGCATTCATTTGTCTTTTGTACAAAAATTCAAAAATTTTGGATTGACATTTTTGAAATCTTTACAAAATTATTTAAAATAAAACTGATACCCAAAGCAGAATGGATTATCTTCGGAATAACGGAAGATAGTCCAGAACTAAATGTGTTTCAAAAGAAACTAATAGACTACGGGTTAATAACTGGAAAAAAGTTAATCCTAAAATTTTGGAAAAATGCTCCAATACCAACTATAAACATGTGGATTTCAAATATGTTTGAAACATTACACCTAGAAGAGATAAGACTCCTCCTGGCAGGTAAACCAGATCACTTCCACCTGACGTGGTTGGCATTTATAGAATTATTACAAATATAGGGTGCAAAGGTACTTTAAAAAAAACTGAGGTCGGGTAAGGGGGGATGAAAATTGGAGATTTGGTATGTCCCATTTGCTGATAAAAAAGGTATTTGTTCTTCTCTTTTTCCTTTCTCTTTTTCTTCTTCTTTTATAGGGTCTACTTCTTAACTCTTTTTCTTATAGGGTCTTTGTTCTTTCTTGTTGTCACGTTTTTTCTTTTTTTTTTTACACTTTCACCTTTTCCTTCACTTTCCTCTTTCTCTTAATCTTATCCTCTCCCTTTATTAATGTAAAAAAACAAAAAATGGAGTACATTAATTGTAATAAAATATATGTGACGAGTACTAATGGATGTGGTTGTAATGTAATGTGCTTCTAATAAATAAAATAAAAAAATAAAAAAAATAAAAATTTAAAAATTTAAAAAAAAGAAGGAACTGCAGATGCTGGTTTAAACCGAAGATAAGGTAGGTATGTTACAAAACTTACCTTCAGTCGCGCTGTAATTCTGCCACAGGCCGTGTGCGCGATTTTGGCGCCTTTAAGGGGGGGCGGGGTTAAAACGCGGTTTATCCTCGCTTGTCCTGGAAATATTTTGTTGGAGTACAAAACTTCGCTGACAAAATCGTTCCTACCGCCGTTTTGTGAATTTTTTTTTTAAATTAAATCGTCAATGTCAGCGCTAGAGTCATTTTAAAAGCAGCTCCTGAAGCGTCAACGCCAATAACGGGGACGGATTTCACACAATGGACAGGTAAACGAAAGTGCTTTCTTTAAATGTATAAAAGTGCTTCTTAAGAAGCCTTTAATTCACATTTTGTCATGCGACACGGTGATTTTATTCCCCGAATTAACGGCAGTATTTTTCATGCCAATACGGGGTTAAATTCACCGCAAATGAACGTTCCAAAAGATCGCGTTCCAGAAATTCTCACTCGCAAAATGAATTAAATCCCCATTAATTTACAGGTATTAAACATTCAATTCCTTCCATTTGGCCTGTAAATTCATGAAAATTAGATTTAAAAATTATGTTATATTGTGAATTATTGTGTGAATGTTATTTGGACACTTAGGCTATTTAAAAATGTTAATCTATTCTTAAGAAATTGATAGATGTTTAGATCTAGTAATTGAATTTAGTAATTAGCTACAATTAGGTAACTAACTAATTATATGCTTTACTTTCATGTCTTCGAAGTAAGATTGTTTCATATTTGTTTCAGAATGCTTCAATCTATAATACCTGAAAATTTCTTTCAGTTACCATAATCTTTAAGAAAGTTATGGGCTTTTAACTGTCCTCGATCACAGCTTTTGTGTTAAGTCAATGGAAAAGCAATAGGGAACTAGATGCTAATTTCTGAGTATGATAATGGCCATAACTTTTTTAATACTGAAGATATGAAAGTGAATTAAGTGTCAAATTAAACTTCTTTTTATGCTTTATCTGATGGGATAAATTGCAGACTTTATTTTTTAAATCTCAAAATTTTGTAACATTGCTAGATAAGGCACAAAAAGCTGGAGTAACTCAGCGGGACAGGCAGCATCTCTGGAGAGAAGGAGAGAGTGATGTTTCGGGTCGAGACCCTTCTTCATTCCTTCTACCAGAGATGCTGCCTGTCCCGCTGAGTGACTCCAGCTTTTTTTGTCTACTCTTTAGTTGAGCTTAGTTTAGAGAAACGGCATGGCAACAGGCCATATGACCCACCCATGCACACTGGTTCTATATTATCTCACTTTCACATCCACTCCCTACACACTGGGGACAATTTACAGAGGCCAGGTAACCTATAAACCCACAGGCCTTTGGAATTTGGGAGGAAGCCGGAGAAAACCTGTGCGGTCACAGAGAGAATTTGCATTTCAGATGGGCCGTCTTCAGTGTTTGGAGACCTGTTGCGTGTTCAGTAAGCAAAATAATTAGGAAGTGAAGGCTGCATGCTCCCTAATTAAATTAAACAATTAAATACATAAGGCAAATTAAAAAAACAAACACATATCTTGAAGGAAGTACATATTCTTTTAAGGCAAGAAAAAACAGAACAGGGAAAGCAGTCCAACCAAGGATTATAAGCAACATTAAATATAATATTACATCTGAGGGAATGATTTATAAATTTGCCAGAAAAAGCAGGAAGCCTGAGGATTGGAACTATTTTAGAATTCAAGGATGGTCATGATTTTGGTAAAGTAAAATAAAATGTGAGGGTAGAGAGAAACATAAAATCAGATGCATAAAAGCAGGAAGGAACATGGCAGATAAGGTAGAATTTGTAAAGGGAATAAGGAAATGGCAAATTACCTAATACATTTTGTTTGCCTATCTTCATGGAGGAAAACAGAAAATAAAATCTCAGAAACACTGGAGAAACATGATTTAGTATAAACGAGGATGTAAAGGAAATAAGTAAAAAAATATCACAAGAAACACTAATGAGTCTGAAACCTGAAAAATTCAAGGAGCTAATGATCTACCGCCCAGTATTTTGGAAGAGGTGGCTATGGTGATATTGGAAGCCCTGCTTATCTTTTGGAATTGTATTGATATTAGTTTATCATTGTCACCTGTACCAAGATACAGCAAAAAACGCTTGTTCTGCGTGCTATCCAGGCAAATCATACTGTACGCGTGTACAATCAAACCATACATGGGTACAATAGGTAGTGCAATAAGAGAAAATATATACGGATCGCAGAATATGTTACAGCTACAGAGAAAACGCATCCAAAAAAGTGCAAGGGTCGCAACAAGGTAGATTGGAGGATCAGGAATACATCTTTACTTGACGAGAGGTCCGCATAATGTTCCGTTAAGAGCAGGAAAAAAAGCTGTTGAAATGCAAAAAATAATAACGTGAGGAGAGACATAGTGCACGGGTCTAAAAGGCAACGGTTCACTAATTTGTCGGGGTTTCTTGGGGATGTATTTAATGTAGTAGCTGAGGTGGGAGGGCATGAATGAATGTGATTTAATTTCGATTATCAGAAAGCTTACAATAAACATCTGCTTCGGAGGTTACTAAACTAAGTTAGATAGATGAAGTGAGGCCAATAATATCAGTCTGAATTGAGAGTGTGTTAACATATAGATTGCAAAGAGTTGGAGTAAGTAAGTCTTTCTTGGGTTGCCAGATAGTGACTAATGCACTGCCACTCAGTTTATATTATATTTCCAGGGTTGCTGATGACAAACTAAGTGGGAATATGAGTGAGGCGGCACGGTGGTGCAGCAGTATAGTTGCTGCCTTACAGCGCCAGAGACCCGGGTTCCATCCTGATCCTGAGTTTGTACGTTCTCCCCGTGACCTGCGTGGGTTTTCTCCGAGATCTTCGGTTTCCTCCCACACTCCAAAGACGTACAGGTTTGTAGGTTAATTGACTTGGTATGAATATAAAATTGTCCCTAGCGTGTGCAGGGTAGTGCAAGTGTGCAGGGATCATTGGTCGGCGCAGATTCGGTGGGCCACTGTATCTCTAAACTAAACAAAACGAACAAAATATTACCGATTCTTCTTCTCCAGAGAGGGATCGGCAGATCTGGGGGGAGGTTGACATTGCAAACGCCAATCCTCTATTGTTTAGAGTTTTGAAGGGTTTGATTGTGTAGGTATGGGAGAAATGCACTCTTGGCTGAAGAGGGATCATAGTCTCACAATAAGCCAGAGGTTACTTCGGACTGAAATGAGCACAAATAATATAGGAACAGCAATTTTCCTTTCCCAAGGAGAACAATGAAACTGATGAGATTGTATCAATAATTTACAGAGCCCTCCATAATGTTTGGGACAAAGACCCATCATTTATTTATTTGCCTCAGGACTCCACATTTTGAGGTTTGTAATATAAAAAAATCACATGTGGTTAAAGTGCACATTGTCAGATTTGAATAAAGGCCATTTTTATACATTTTGGTTTCACCATGTAGAAATTACAGCTGTGTTTATACATAGTCCCCCCATTTCAGGGCACCATAATGTTTGGGACACATGGCTTCACAGGTGTTTGTAATAGTTCAGGTGTGTTTAATTGCCTCTTTAATGCAAGTATAAGAGAGCTCTCAGCACCTAGTCTTTTCTCCAGTCTTTCCATCATCTTTGGAAACTTTTATTGCTGTTTATCAACACGACGACCAAAGTTGTGCCAATGAAAGTCAAATAAGCCATTATGAGACTGAGAAACAAGAATAAAACTTAGAGACATCAGCCAAACCTTAGGTCTACCAAAATCAACTGTTTGGAACATCATTAAGAAGAAAGAGAGCACTGGTGAGCTTATTAATCGCAAAGGGACTGGCAGGTCAAGAAAGACCTCCACAGCTGATGATAGAAGAGTCTCTCTTTAATAAAGAAAAATCCCAAAACACCTGTCCGACAGATCAGAAGCATTCTTCAGGATGCAGGTATTGATTTGTGAAGACTTCATGAATAGAAATACAGAGGCTACACTGCAAGATGCAAACCACTGGTTAGCCACAAAAACAGGATGGCCAAGGTACAGTTTACCAAGAAGAGCAACCACAGTTATGGAAAAAGGACTTTTGGACAGATGAGATGAAGATTAATATATCAGAGTGATGGCAAGAACAAAGTATGGACGAGAAAAGGAACTGCCCAAGATCCAAAGCATACCACCTCATCTGTGAAACACGGTGGTGGGGGTGTTATGGCCTGGGCATTATGGCTGCTGAAGGTCCTGGCTCACTTATCTTCATTGATGATACAACTGCTAATGTTAGTAGCATAATGAATTCTGAAGTGTAAAGACACCTCATATCTGCCCAAGTTCAAACAAATGCCTTGCTGTGTCCCAAACATGATGGTGCCCTGAAATGGGGGGACTATGTATAAACATTGCTGTCATTTCTACATGGTGAAACCAAAATGTATAAAAATGGCCTTTATTAAAATCTGACAATGTGCACTTTAACCCCATGTGATTTTTTCTATTACAAATCTCAAATTGTGGAGTACAGAGGCAAATAGATAAACAATGGGTCTTTGTCCAAAACATTATGGAGGAACTGTGTGATAATTGGTTGTTTCATGATCACCATTATACAAGCAGTTCAACAACATCTTTAATTAATTCATTCATTTATTCATTGAAAATAAATTGAATTTATATTCCCCAGTTGCCATGGTGAATTTCAACTCAAATCTCCAGATTAATAACTCTGTTCTCTCGACATTAGACCATGTAATTTGACCACTGTACCACCATATTTTAATGTGCTCAGTGCATACATTGGCATGGTTAAAAAGAGGAATATGAGGATTACTTTCAAATTCAAAATTGCTGCCTCGCTCGAGGATAATACAGAAAGTCAAAGCCTTCAGCGTCACTGGATGTAGGTGGGAACCCTGGGGTCTAATTATGTTGGTTAATGATAATAGCTTCAGGTAATTCGCCTCCATTAACTGAAGGGAGAGGTTGAGCAGCATCCAGGTAATGAAAGACATACAACCAAACAATGATGGCGGTGTTACCAAAAAAAAGGCACCAAGTGCTGGAGTAACTAAACAAGTCAGGACCCGAAACATCACCTATCCATGTTCACCGGTGATGTGGTCTGACCCGCTGAGTTAAGGGCCTGTCCCACTGTACGAGCGAATTCAAGAGCTCTCCCGAGTTTAAAAAAAAATCAAACTCATGGTAAGCACGTAGAATGTACGTAGCGGGTATGTCGGAGCTCGGGACGCTAACGGCAGGTACTCGGGAAACGCGGTAAGCTCGGGAAGACTCGTGAAGATTTTTCAACATGTTGAAAAATGTCCACGAGAGCCCCGAGTACATACGAGCGTCTATTACCGTAATTCTCCAAGTTCGAATTAGGGGAAACTCGGGAGAACTCTTGAATTAGCTCGTACTGTGGGACAGCCCCATTACTCCAGCACTTTGTGTCTTTCTTTATAAACCAGCATCTGCAGCTCCAAGCTTCTAAATGATAGCTGTGTGATCTCGAACAAGATGTACTTCAATGATCTGTTTAACACCGCATCCTCACATGACACAGAGAGTCGTGGAATCTCTAGGCACAGAAGGTATATTCAACAAATCAAGTGCTGGGCTTTTGTCGAACAATTTCATCAGATCCATTTCTTCATTCTTTCTCCTTAACGTTGCAGGCTATTTTCCTTCAACTGCTGATCCAATTCTCCATCAATAGTCCTGACTGACTCGGTTCCCACTAACCTCACCATGAGTTCCAGCACAAAACCACATTGCATAAAATTGCTTGATACATTGATTGTAAACTACAGCATGGAAACAGGCCCTTCGATCACCCATTCACACTAGTTCCATGTTATCTCACTTTCTCATCCACCCCGACACACAGAGGCAATTTACAAAGGCCAATTAACCTACAAACCCGCATGTCTTTGGGATGTAGGAGGAAACCAGAGCACCCTGGAGAAGATGCATGGTATCACGAGGAGAATATGCAAAGTCCACACAGACAGCATCAGAGGTCAGGATTGAACCTGGTTCTCTGGCGCTGTGAGGCAGCAGCTCTACCTGCTGCCACCAGTGCCACCCTTAAAATAATGTTTTTTTTTTAAACAGTTCACACCAGAAGCTAAGCACCAATCAGGGTTAAGATATTATTCTTAGATACCAACCAGCAACAGAAATGATCCCTAAAAGGTGTTCACATTCATTTTCATTTCCTGTCCTGACTGCACTGCGCTCTACTCTGCCAGCTGGACAAGGCTGACATTGTTGATTTGTTTACTCAAACCTTGCTGTGCAACTTTTTCTTTTAGTTTGCCCACTTTTCAGGATTCAGGCATAGCTGGCAAGACTGGTTACCAAAGCTGGTTACCAACGTGCTGTCCACGGGCAGCTCGGGTGGATTTCCGGGACCGCTGGGCACCGCGGGCAGTTGAATACATCCTTGACAAGGATTGTAAGATAGTTGTATAATAGTTTATTGTATGTCGTTTATTATGGTGGTGGGTTCTGTTTTGTTTTATTGTATTGTAAATATTATTTTAATATTTAAATAAATAATTTTGATTTTAAAAAAAAAGCTGGTTACCAAGCTCACGGAACTGGGCCTCTGCGCATCTCTCTACAATTGGATCCTTGATTTCCTTAACCACAGACCACAGTCTGTTCGAATTGGCAGAAATACTTAATCCTCAGTAACAATCAGTACGGGAGCACCTCAAGGCTGCGTGCTCAGCCCCCTGCTCTACTCACTCTATACTCATGACTGTGTAGCCGGACATAGTGCGAACTGCACCTTCAAGTTCGCCAATGACACCACCGTTGTGGGACGAATTACAGATGGTGATGAGTGAGAGTAGAAACGTGAGATCAAATGGCCAAATTGGTGCCAGCGAAACATCCTGGCTCTCAACACCAGAACAACCAATGAACTGATTGTGGACTTTGGAAGAGGAAAGATGAGGACCCACAATCCCATATCAACGAGACGATGGTGGAGAGAGTCATAAACTTCAAATTCCTGCGCGTGCATATTTCCAAAGATCTTTCCTGGACCCGGCACACTGATGCAATTATAAATAAAGCACATCAACGCCTCTACTTCCCAAGAAGATTACAGAGATTTGGTATGTTCAAGAGAATCCTCTTCTACAGGTGCACAGTAGAGAGCATACTGACTGGTTGCATCGTGTCCTGGTTCGGCAACTTGAACGCCCGGGAGCGGAAAAGACTGCAAAAAGTTGTGAACACTACTCAGTCCATCCACCGGCTCTGACCTCCCCACCATCGAAGGGATTTATCGGAGTCACTGCCTCAAAAAGGCAGCCAGCATCAACAGAGACCCACACCATCCTGGCCACACACTCATCTCACACCTGCCATCGGGAAGAAGGTACAGGAGCCTGAAAAATGTAACACCCAGGTTCAGGAACAGCTTCCTCAAATAAGCTCTGAACTAGACTATTATTATTATTATTATTATTATTATTATTATTATTATTATTATCATTGCAGTACAATGTTTACATATTCTGTCGCGTGCTGAAACTGGGGCTTAACACTCCCCTATGTGCCTGGGTCCTGGACTTTCTCACCGCCAGGCCCCAGGTGGTCAAGATGGGGAGACATCCATCCAACCCCCTCACCCTGAACACAGGATCCCCCCAGGGTTGCATCCTTAGCCCCCTACTGTACTCCCTGTATACACATGACTGTGTGGCCAGGTTCAGCTCCAACTCCATCATCAAGTTTGCTGATGACACAGTGGTGGTGGGCCTGATCTCTGATAACGATGAGAAGGCCTACCGGGAGGAGGTGAGTGATCTGGCACCCTGGTGTCAGAACAACAGCCTCCTCTTGAATGTCACAAAAACTAAGGAGCTGATTGTGGACTAGAAGGGCACAACATTCGAGGATGTACACGCCACTGGAGTTAAATGGGACTACTGTGGACAGGGCCGGCCTTAAGCCGATTGGACCGATTGCTCCAAATTGGGCCCCGCGCTAGAGGAAACTACTCTCGGCTCGGGCAGATCTACCCCGGGTGGAGGGGGGGGGGGGGGGGAGAGAGAGTAGAGGGGTAGACGGGGAAGAAAGGGGTAGACGGGAGGGGGTGTGAGGGGGAATGGAGAAGGGGGAGAGGGGGAGGTGGGTCGTTCCCTCATGGTCCCAGGGCAGCGCTCCGGCCCCTCCAGTCGCCGTGCTTCACCCACACAGCCCCGGCTTCACCCCTCTCTCTCCCCGGGGAGATGTGGTGAACAATACAGGGAGGGCTGGGCCGGGGGTTGGATCAACGTTTACAAACCACGGCCTCAGCTCACACCCGTCCATCTGGCATCTGCTCCCGTCGCTGGCCCTCTCCCTCCCTTCTCTCCTCCCCTTCTACCCCTCTCCTTCCCTCCCTCCTTCCTCCCTCTCTTTTCCCTTCTCTCCTTCCCTCCCTTCCTCTCTCTCTTTTCCCTTCTCTCCTTCCCTTCCTCCCTTCTTTCTCTCCTTCCCTCCCTCCTTTCTCTACTTCCCTCACTCCCTTCTCTCCTTCCTCCCTTCTCTCCCTCCCTCCTTTCTCTCCTTCCCTCCCACAAACACACACATCACGCACAGACAACTAACATACACACAACTAAGACACAGACACAACTAAGTTTAGATGGGGTAGAAGCCCAAAGGGTAGGATGGGGCTCAAGCCCACAATTTTAAGCCTGGACTGGTTTTTCGCCAATAGTTATTGGTTTTCCAGGATCTAGTTAATTAATATTTTTTTTTCCATTTCAGTCACTAAAACAAGTGGTATTGTAACTATGTACTTTTCAGAGGTGATCTACACATTTTGTTTGTTTCTTGTGGATAGGGGGAGCTGCTTTAAATACATGGGAGTCCCCATCACAGAGGATCTGACATGGACAACACACACTGCTGCACTGGTGAGTAAGGCAAGGCAGCACCTTTACCACCTCAGACAGCTAAGGAAATTCAGAGTCTCTCTGAGGATCCTTCAGTGCTTCTACTCTGGGGCTGTAGAAAGCATCTTGTCCGGCAACATCACAATCTGGTTTGGGAACAGCTCTGCCCAGGGCAGGAAGGCTCTGCAGAGAGTAGTGCATTTGGCCGAACGCATTATGGGAACTACACTCGCCCCCCTGCAGGACCTATACACCAGGAGGTGCAGATCCAGAGCCAGCAACATTATGGGGGACCCCTACCACCCCAGCAACGGACTGTTCCAGCTGCTACGGTCAGGCAAACGCCTCCGCTGTCACGCTGTGAAAACAGAGAGGATGAGACGGAGTTTCTTCCCACAGGCCGTCAGGACTGTAAACTCTTATCTCACCAGGGACTAATTTACTGTGTTAAAGAAGGAACTGCAGATGCTGGAAAATCGAAGGTACACAAAAATGCTGGAGAAACTCAGCGGGTGCAGCAGCATCTATGGAGCGAAGGAAATAGGTAACGTTTCGGGCCGAAACCCTTCTTCAGACTGATAGGGGGTGGGGAGAAGAAAGGAAAAAAGGAAAAGGAGGAGGAGGAGCCCGAGGGCTGGGGGAGGGGAGGAGACAACCAGATGGCTGATGAAGTGTAGGGGACAGCCAGGGCTAGCAGAATTGGGAGAATTCAACGTTCAGGCCACCAGGATGTAGACTGCCCAAGCGGAATATGAGGTGCATTTCCTCCAATTTACGGTGTTGCTCGCTGTGGCCATGGAGGAGACCCAGGACAGAGAGGTCAGATACGGAATGGGAGGGGGAGTTGAAGTGCTGAGCCACCGGGAGTTCAGGTTGGTTATTGCGGACCAACCGGAGGTATTCGGCGAAACGATCGCCAAGCCTCCGCTTGGTCTCACCGATGTAGATCAGCTGGCATCTAGAGCAGCGAATGCAATAGATGAGGTTGGAGGAGATGCAGGTGAACCTCTGTCGCACCTGGAACGACTGCTTGGGTCCTGGAATGGAGTGGAGGGGGGAAGTGAAGGGACAAGTGTTGCATCTCTTGCGGTTGCAAGGGAAAGTACCAGGGGAGGGGGTGGTATGGGAGGGAAGGGAAGAATTGACAAGGGAGTTACGGAGGGAGCGGTCTTTGCGGAAGGCAGACATAGGGGGAGATGGGAAGATGTGGCGAGTGGTGGGGTCACGTTGGAGGTGGCGAAACTGACGGAGGATCACTTGTTGTATGTGACGGCTGGTGGGGTGAAAGGTGAGGACTAGGGGGACTCTGCCTTTGTTGTGAGTGGGGGGATGGGGAGAGAGAGCAGTGTTGCGGGGTATGGCAGAGACCCTGGTGCGAGCCTCATCTATGGTGGAGGAGGGGAACCCCCGTTCCCTGAAGAATGAGGACATTTCAGATGCCCTGGTGTGGAACGCCTCATCCTGGGAGCAGATGCGGCGTAGACGGAGGAATTGGGAGTGCCCCACCGAACTCATCTCCACCTACCTCGACTCCATACTATCCCCCTTGGTTAAATCCCTCCCCACCTATGTTCAAGACACCTCAGACACTCTCCGTCATCTCCGCGCATTCCACTCTCTAGGCCCTCACCCCCTCATCTTCACCATGGACGTCCAGTCACTGTACACCTCCATCCCCCACCAGGATGGTCTCAAAGCCCTCCGTTTTTTCCTCGACCATAGAAGCAATCTATACCCGGCCACTGACACCCTCCTCCGCCTAGCGGAGCTGGTACTTACACTTAATAACTTTTCATTTGACTCCTCCCATTTCCTCCAAATACAAGGCATAGCTATGGGCACACGCATGGGCCCCAGCTACGCCTGCCTCTTTGTCGGGTACGTAGAACAAACCCTGTTCAATGCGTACCAGGGCCCCATCCCCGACCTCTACCTCCGCTACATCGATGATTGTTTTAGTGCCACATCCTGCACCCACACACAACTGACTGACTTCATCCGCTTCACCACCAACTTCCATCCCGCACTCAAATACACCTGGACCATTTCCGACACTTCCCTACCATTCCTTGACCTCACTATCTCCATCGCAGGTGATAGACTCCTTACCGACATCCACTACAAACCTACCGACTCCCATGGCTATCTGGACTACACTTCTTCCCACCCTGCTTCCTGTAAGGACTCCATCCCCCACTCCCAATTCCTCCGTCTACGCCGCATCTGCTCCCAGGATGAGGCGTTCCACACCAGGGCATCTGAAATGTCCTCATTCTTCAGGGAACGGGGGTTCCCCTCCTCCACCATAGATGAGGCTCGCACCAGGGTCTCTGCCATACCCCGCAACACTGCTCTCTCTCCCCATCCCCCCACTCACAACAAAGGCAGAGTCCCCCTAGTCCTCACCTTTCACCCCACCAGCCGTCACATACAACAAGTGATCCTCCGTCAGTTTCGCCACCTCCAACGTGACCCCACCACTCGCCACATCTTCCCATCTCCCCCTATGTCTGCCTTCCGCAAAGACCGCTCCCTCCGTAACTCCCTTGTCAATTCTTCCCTTCCCTCCCATACCACCCCCTCCCCTGGTACTTTCCCTTGCAACCGCAAGAGATGCAACACTTGTCCCTTCACTTCCCCCCTCCACTCCATTCCAGGACCCAAGCAGTCGTTCCAGGTGCGACAGAGGTTCACCTGCATCTCCTCCAACCTCATCTATTGCATTCGCTGCTCTAGATGCCAGCTGATCTACATCGGTGAGACCAAGCGGAGGCTTGGCGATCATTTCGCCGAACACCTCCGGTCGGTCCGCAATAACCAACCTGAACTCCCGGTGGCTCAGCACTTCAACTCCCCCTCCCATTCCGTATCTGACCTCTCTGTCCTGGGTCTCCTCCATGGCCACAGCGAGCAACACCGTAAATTGGAGGAAATGCACCTCATATTCCGCTTGGGCAGTCTACATCCTGGTGGCCTGAACGTTGAATTCTCCCAATTCTGCTAGCCCTGGCTGTCCCCTCCCCTTCATCAGCCATCTGGTTGTCTCCTCCCCTCCCCCAGCCCTCGGGCTCCTCCTCCTCCTTTTCCTTTTTTCCTTTCTTCTCCCCACCCCCTATCAGTCTGAAGAAGGGTTTCGGCCCGAAACGTTACCTATTTCCTTCGCTCCATAGATGCTGCTGCACCCGCTGAGTTTCTCCAGGGACTAATTTACTGTTGTGTTCTGTCTTTTAAAAAATATTTACTTTCTAACATGTAAATACTGATTCTGTTTGATTCTGTTTGTAGTTTTTTGCACTATCCACAGGCATTGCCATTTTTATTTCACCGCACATTTTGTATGTGTATGTGACAAATAAAGTTGACCTGACTTGATTTGACTAGGCAAATTAGTCATAACAGCAATTAAAATGAGAACAGCCAAGGCAGTTATTCTAGAACCACAACATCTCGTTAAAATATAGTAATCTGATCAATGAATGCTAAAAGTCTTTTGGAACTCATCAGTTTATCGCCAGCCAACAATAATTTTGTCATTAGGTTGGCTTGGTTCTGCCTGCCCTCTAGGTATAGTATTGTGCTGTTTAGACTTGCACAGCGGTAGAGTTGCTGCCTGACAGCACTAGAGACCTGGGTTTGATCCTGAGTACAGGTGCTTGTCTGTACGGAGTTTGTACCCATGACCTGCGTGGGTTTTCTCCGGGAAGCTCCAGTTTCTCCCACGCTCCAAAGACGTACGGGTTTGTAGGTTAATTGGCTTGGTGTAAATGTTTTTTTAAAAATTGTCCCTAGTGTGTGTTGGATAGTGTTAGTGTGCGTGGATCGCTGGTTGGCGCGGACTCAGTGGGCGGAAGAGCACTGTATCTCCATACTAAACTAAACTTTAGAGATACAACGCGGAAACAGGCCCTTCGGCTGACCGAGCCCACTACGACCAGTGATCACCCTATACACTAGCATTTTCCTACACACATGGGACAGTTTACAATTGACAGAAGACAATTAACCTACAAACCTGTAAATCTTTGGCGTGTGGGAGGAAACCAAAGCATCTGGAGAAAATCCACACGGTCACAGAAGGAACGTACAAACTCAGTAGGTAGTCGGAATCGAACCCGGGTCTCTGGCGTTGTGAGGCAGCAACTCTACCACTGCGCCACCGTGCCACCCTGCTGTTGTTGTGCCATATTTTGCATGAAGATTTAAAGTGAACCCAGCTCTATCTACTTAATGTAAGCTCAAAACATAACCTGTTTTCACTTGAAGATCACTAGTGACTCCCAGCCAAAATTCCTTGCTCAACCGACTTCACCAAAGATTATTGGATTATTCATTCATCTTTTGATTACACAACCGGGCCTCCTTCAGCCGGCTGTCACATTTGGCAACATTACAACAATCACTATGTTCCAGAAGTAAACTATAGTTTCTGAACCACTTTGGGACTTCTGGAGAATCTGAAAAGCAAGACGTAAATTTGATCTGAAAATCAATTTTAAGAAGTGCAGATACAGAATAAACGAAATAAAAACAGAAAATGCAAGATCACAAATCTCAGCAGGTCAGGCACATCTGTGGAAAGAGAAACTGTCGACCTTTCAGTTCTGCGGCCTTTCCTACTTAACATCATTTTGTCTCAATCATCTCAAATCACTGCGGTTTTCTTTTCATAGATTTAAGGGCGGCACAGTGGCACAGCAGGTAGAGCTGCTGCCTCGCAGCGCCAGAGACCCTGGTTTAGTCCTGATCTCGGGTGCTGTTTGTGTGGAGTTTGCACACTCTCCCTGTGACTGGGTTTACTCCAGGTGCTCCAGTTTCCTCTAAGAATTGTGGGTTTGTAGGTTAACGGTCTCTGTAAAATTGACCCTGGAACTAGTGTGAATATCTGAAGAAGGGTCTCGACCCAAAACGTCATCCATTCCTTCTCTCCAGAGATGCTGCCTGTCCCGCTGAATTACTCCAGCATTTTGTGCCTATCTTCGGTTTAAACCAGCATCTGCGCAATCTGTCCCCATTCCTACACAATTTATCTGTTTTCCTCATTCCCCCAATGAGCGCCCGAACCATTATCCCTACGTATAATCTACAAGAACTAGGAAGAAATTACATATTCTTTCCACCTGCCCTCCCAATCCTTTTTTAATTTGTTTCTCAAATTCAAGCAAATATCTTCAAATGTTAATGCCATAACAATTGCAATATTAAAGTTATATCGCTGGTGTTTGAAAAAATCATTGGCTTAACTCGGTATCAAATCCAAAATATCACTGTGTGAATAAAATGCCACATTACTGCAAAAAATTACTCTCTGGCTTCTCTTCATATATTTCTCAATAATTTATCAAAGGGGAAAGGATAGATATGATGCAATTATAAATAAAGCACATCAACGCCTCTATTTCCCAAGAAGATTACAGAGATTTGGTATGTTCAAGACAATCCTCTTCTACAGGTGCACAGTAGAGAGCATACTGACTGGTTGCATCGTGTCCTGGTTCGGCAACTTGAACGCCCGGGAGCGGAAAAGACTGCAAAAAGTTGTGAACACTGCCCAGTCTAGATATGATCTTGTGTGTGAACTTTAACGGACAATTAGAGTTAAGTTTCATCAACGTTAAGCTGGAAAAGGTTGAGGATTTAAGAGGTGGTGCCAGGACTAGAGGGTCTGAGCTGTAGGGAGAGGTTGAGTAGGCTGGGACTCCATTCCTTGAAGCGCAGGAGGATGAGGGGTGATCTTATAGAGGTGTATAAAATCATGAGAGGAATAGACCGAGTAGATGCACAGAGTCTCTTGCCCAGACTGGGTGAATCGAAGACCAGATGACCTCGATTTAAGGTGAAGGGGAAAAGATTTAATAAGAATCTGAGGGGTAACTTTTTCACACAAAGGGTGGTGGGTGTATGGAATGAGCTGCCAGAGGAGGTCGTTGAGGCAGGGACTATCCCAACGTTTAAGAAACAGTTAGGATAGGCACATGGCTAGGAATATAGCACAGAGTGCTGAAGTCCGAATAGGTTCTATAGCCATTTGGAGAAGCAACAGAGCCTGAAGTTCGTGCAGGAATAGCAATTTATAGGTTTAATATTCATATGTTCATAAGTCATACGAGCAGAAGTAGGCCTTTCGGCCCAGCAAGTCTACTCCGCCATTCAATTATTGCTGATCTATCTTTCCCTCTCAACCCTGTTCTCCTGCTTTCTCCCCATAACCCTTGACACCCTTACTAATCAAGAATCTGTCAATTTCTGCATTAAAAAAATACCCAAAATGACTTGGCCTCCACAGCCATCAGTGGCAATGAATTCCACAGATTCACCACCCTCTGGCTAAAGAAATTCCGCATCATCTCCGTTAGAAACGTCCTTATAGTTTGAGGCTGTGGCCTCTCGTTCGAGACTCTCCCACTAGTGGAAACATCTCTCCACATCCACTCTAATCGCCAAGAAATACAGCCAATAGATACAAAACCAAAATTTCCTGATTTAGCAATTAAGTCCATTGAGGAACTCCTACATGGAAAGCAATATTCTAATGGATGACATGCAGGCAGAGGAGATTAGTTCAACTGACATCATGTTCAGCACGGACGCTGTGGGCTGAAGGGCTATACTGTTCTATGTTCAATGTTTTTTGTTCTATCTTCTTCTTCCTCTTGAGGCAGCAGAAGTTATGTAACGCCCTCCAGGCATTGTAGCCAGTTCAATGTGCTGTTGTCGAGGGCCGTGAGTAGAAAATGATGTGCTGCGCTGTTTGCTGGTCTGTTCCACACGCGCAGGCTGCTGATGAACGCAGCCCCCAGCGATGCATGTTGCCGTTAAACTGGCCGATCTCTGTACGGAGCCGGTTCAGGGTGACCCACTCTTTGCAGGGCAGGTATTCCATTAGTAGATGCAACTAACAAACAGCAAAACATTGAATGGACGAAGATAAATTGCACTTTCCCCATTGTTGACGTAATGCTTCAGGTTAACTGTAGCACTATCATTGAAAATATACCGCTGCACGCATTTACCTTTCATAAATAATACATGCGGAACTGTAATATGAACACTATCATTGAAAGCCGTGCCACAAGGAAAGCAACAGAGGCCAGGGATGGCGCAGAGAGGAGAGCGGGATGTAAATAATCAGGCACTTTGTTGAGGTAGGATGTTTGAGTGGAAGTCCACAGTGTAGTGGAAGAGCCCTCTGTGGTCCTGAGACAACAGGAACGTCAGAGGGACCTTGTTCAAAGATAGACACAAAATGCTGGAGTAACTCAGAGGGACAGGCAGCATGTTTAAGAAGGAACTGCAGAATCGAAGGGAGACAAAAATGCTGGAGAAACTCAGCGGGTGAGGCAGCATCTATGGAGCGAAGGAAAAAGGCAATATTTTGGGTCAAAACCCTTCTTCAGGCAGCATCCCTGGATAGAAGGAATGGGTGATGTTTTGGTTCGAGACCCTTCCTCAGAGATGCCGCCTGTGGTGCTGAGTTACTCCAACATTTTGTGTCTATCTTCGGTGTAAACCAGCATCTGCAGTTCCTTCCTAAAGAGATGCTGCCTGTCCTGCTGAGTTACTCCAGCATTTTGTGTCCATCCTCAGTGTAAACCAGCATCTGCAGTTCCTCCCTAAACTTGCTCAATGTAGGTTCCTCAGCATAACGCTCTCTCTCGTTCATTCCCGTTTAGCAGCAGGATTTGGGAAAGTGTTACCTGCAAATTTGCAATTATGAAGCTGGTTTGTAAACATTATAATTCCTCGGTCAACAAAAGTATATCCAACAATTGTAGAACGTGAGAACACTCCTAGATTACACTTTGGCACTGGAATAAGTGTTACGTAACTGGCCTCTCTCAATGTGAAACAGCAGATAAAAGCAGTGGACACAAGTGTTTGCAGACGCAAAGGTCATTTGGAAATGCAAGAGGCCCTTGGAACGTAACATTTGATTATCAGTTAAAAAGTAACTTGTGAAAGTGCTTAGTAGATGCGAGCTCTCAAAATACTTTGTTGGATCTTTGTTGCTCTTTCTTTCTGCAACGAAAAAGAAACTGCTCAAACTTGTCTTTGGTGGTTCCATTGTCCACTCTACCTAAAACTTGTTTTTTTTACTCTTTTCAAAAGCTGCCCTACCTGCTGTGTTTTTCCAAGCATTTGTTTTCTCTTTCTAATACCATCCCAACAGGCAACCTGAACTGTGCATGTTTCACTGTTTGTACTGAGTTTGTTTTAATATTCTCTTTTTTATTAAGTGTGGGATGATCCTCATGTTATAAGTTTCACTCGACCTACGAAATTGGCATCACTTGTGACAAAGAACTAGCTGAATTTTGGAATTCCCAAGGGCACCAGAGGACCAATAAATATGCGGTTGAGCTTTGATCTGTCTTTTTGCATATCTTTCATTAAGTTGTACCATGTAACTGTTCATATCTCTCGGTTCCCTCTCCCCCAACTCTCAGTCTGAAGAAAGGTCACCTACTCCTGTCCTCCAGAGCCGCTGCCTGACCCGCTGAGTTACTCCAGCTTTTTGTGTTTATCTTCGGTGCAAACCAGCATCTGCAGTTCCTCCCTACACAATAAATATCGAGATTGTGGGCAGCACGATGGCGCAGCGGTGGAGTTGCTGCCTTACAGCACCAGAGGCCTGGGTTCGATCCTGACTATGGATGCTATCTGTACGGAGTTTGTACGTTCTCCCCGTGACCTGCATGGGTTTTCTCCGGGATCTCCGGTTTCCTCCCACACTGCAAAGATGTACAGTTTTGTAGGTTAATTGGTAAAAATGTAAATTGTCTTTCGTTTGTGCAGGATAGCGTTAGTGTGCGGGGATCGCTGGTCGGCGCGGACTTGGCGGGCTGAAGGACCTGTTTCCAGGCTGTATCTCAAAACATAGAAACATAGAAAAATAGAAATTAGGTGCAGGAGTAGGCCATTCAGCCCTTCGAGCCTGCACCGCCATTCAATATGATCATGGCTGATCATCCAACTCAGTATCCCGTACCTGCCTTCTCTCCATACCCTCTGATCCCTTTAGCCACAAGGGCCACATCTAACTCCCTCTTAAATATAGCCAATGAACTGGCCTCGACTACCCTCTGTGGCAGAGAGTTCCAGAGATTCACCACTCTCTGTGTGAAAAAAGTTCTTCTCATCTCGGTTTTAAAGGATTTCCCCCTTATCCTTAAGCTGTGACCCCTTGTCCTGCACTTCCCCAACATCGGGAGCAATCTTCCTGCATCTAGCCTGTCCAACCCCTTAAGAATTTTGTAAGTTTCTATAAGATCCCCTTTCAATCTCCTAAATTCTAGAGTATAAACCAAGTCTATCCAGTCTTTCTTCATAAGACAGTCCTGACATCCCAGGAATCAGTCTGGTGAACCTTCTCTGCACTCCCTCTATGGTAATAATGTCCTTCCTCAGATTTGGAGACCAAAACTGTACGCAATACTCCAGGTGTGGTCTCACCAAGACCCTGTACAACTGCAGTAGAACCTCCCTGCTCCTATACTCAAATCCTTTTGCTATGAAAGCTAACATACCATTCGCTTTCTTCACTGCCTGCTGCACCTGCATGCGTACTTTCAATGACTGGTGTACCATGACACCCAGGTCTCGCTGCATCTCCCCTTTTCCTAGTCGGCCACCATTTAGATAATAGTCTGCTTTCCTGTTTTTGCCACCAAAATGGATAACCTCACACTTGGTTTTTGCCACCAAAATGGATAACCTCACCTCACTAAACTACATTTATTTTGTGCATTGCAAACTAGAAACCAAGACACTTAAACTAACCACTCCAAATTAGAAGCTCATCTACTACTAACTGGTGGTAAACATCAGCCCCTGAAGTTGCCAAAAATAAAATCGGCAGCACTGGGGAAAAAGATAAGGTCTCCTAACGGTTTGGTTTCAACGACAGTTCAGACCCCAGGGTGCAGCGTCACATCCTGTTCCCCGCAGAATCACTTAGCCTTAGAATTAAAGGACGTTCTTTTAGTTAGATGAGGAGAAATTTCTTTAGTCAGAGGGTGGTGAATCTGTAGAATTATTTGCCACCGTAGGCAGTAGAGGCCAAGTCAGTGGATGTTTTTAAGGCAGCGATAGATAGATTCTTGATTAGTACGGGTGTGAGAGGTTATGGGGAGAAGGCAGGAGAATGGGGTTAGGAGGGAGAGATAGATCAGCCATGATTGAATGTTGGAGTAGACTTAGTTTAGTTTAGTTTAGAGATACAGCGCGGAAGCAGTGGCCCATCGGGTCCACGCCAACCAGTGATCCCCGCATATATTAACGCTATCCTACACCCACTAGGGACAATTTTTATATTTACAAAGCCAATTTACCTACAAACCTGTACGTCTTCAGAGTGTGGGAAGAAACCGAAGACCTCAGAGAAAACCCATGCAGGTCACGGGGAGAACGTGCAAGGCAGCACCCGTAGTCAGGATCGAACACGGGTCTCCGGCGCTGCATTCGCTGTAAGGCAGCAACTCTACTGCTGCGCCCGATGGGCCGAATGGCTTAATTCTACTCAAAGTCAAAGTCAACTTTATTGTCAATTCAAATAATGCAACAAGTAGTTACACAGAGGATTGAAATTGCGTTTCCCCATACTCCAATGTGCAAGTAATATTTATAACACAGACAGACAATATACCAATAAAGATAGACAATGGACATATACATTATATAAAATATTCACAGTGTGCCAGAGTGTAGTAAAATTTTGAGGTATGTTATTAAGGTGCAATAATAAAAGGTGCAATATAGAAAAGTGCAAATAGCATACTGCAGACATTGAGTTAAAGTTAATTTGACAGTCAGTTGGACTTTGTTTGTGTAATGTTCATGGAATTTTCTTGAGTGTGTTGAGTAGTCTGATGGCCTGAGGGGAAAAAGCTGTTTTTGAATCTGGTGGTTTTGCTCCAGATTACTCCTATCGCTTATGACCTTATGACTTAGCCCACAGGAAACAGAGCGATCTGCCATCCACTCACTGCAAGACTGAAGTACTTGTTGATTCCTGTGTTGATGGGCCCTGGCCAAAATCAACGTTTCTGGGTCATCAGGATAATACGAGGTAAAAACTGTGGAAAGCTGCCACACGGAGGAATAAGAGAGTTAATAAAATAGTTCAGAAATCACTAATCCCTTTTTTGATCCCTTTTTGAAAATGGGTTCCCTTGATTATTAATGTCAAACATTTTGCTCATTTCTGTTTAAAACAAGCAACTATTCTCTTGCTGAAATAGGAATTCCACATGACTGTAAATATTTAGACGTTCATATTGCTAGAGTCAGGTTTCAAATTACTCCGCTCACTTGACCTTAATTCTTTTCGATCCAGCTTTGCAGTTTCGATTGGAAATTACTCCGGATGAAAGTGAAGTGACACAGTGCCCTCCATAATGTTTGGGACAAAGACCCATCATTTATTTATTTGCCTCTGTACTCCACAATTCGAGATTTGTAATAGAAAAATCACATGTGGTTAAAGTGCACATTGTCAGATTTCATTAAGAGGTTTTTTATACATTTTCGTTTCACCATGAAGAAATTACAGCAGTGTTTATACATAGTCCCCCCATTTTAGGCCACCATAATGTTAGGGACCCATAGCTTCACAGGTGTTTGTAATTACTCAGGTGTGTTTAATTGCCTCCTTAATGCAAGTATAAGAGAGCTCTCAGCACCTAGTCTTTCCTCCAGTCTTTCTATCACCTTTGGAAACTTTTATTGCTGTTTATCAACAAGAGGACCAAAGTTGTGCCAATGAAAGTCAAAGAAGCCATTATGAGACTGAGAAGCAAGAATAAAACTGTTAGAGACATCAGCCAAACATTAGGTTTACCAAAATCAACTGTTTGGAACATCATTAAGAAGAAAGAGAGCACTGGTGAGCTTACTGGTCGCAAAGGGACTGGCAGGCCAAGGAAGACCTCCCCAGCTGATGACAGAAGAATTCCCTCTATAATAAAGCAAAATCCCTGAATACCTGTACGACAAATCAGAAACACTCTTCAGGAGTCAGGTGTGGACTTGTCAATGACCACTGTCCGCAGAAGACTTCATGAACAGAAATACAGAGGCTACATTGCAAGATGCAACCCACTAGTTAGCTGCAAAAATAGGATGGTCAGGTTACAGTTTGCCAAGAAGTACTTAAAAGAGCAACCACAGTTCTGGAAAAAGGTCTTGTGGGCAGATGAGACGAAGATTAACATATCAGAGTAATGGCAAGAACAAAGTATGGAGGAGAGAAGGAACTGCCCAAGATCCAAAGCATACCACCTCATCAAGATTGAAAAGACTAGGCTTGTATTCACTGGAGTATAGAAGGATGAGGAGATATCTTATAGAAACATATAAAATTATAAAAGGACTGGACAAGCTAGATGCAGGAAAAATGTTCCCAATGTGGGGTGAGTCCAGAACCAGGGGCCACAGTCTTAGAATAAAGGGGAGGTCATTTAAGACTGAGGTGAGAAAAAACGTTTTCACCCAGAGAGTTGTGAATTTATGGAATTCCCTGCCACAGAGGGCAGTGGAGGCCAAGTCACTGGATGGATTTAAGAGAGTTAGATAGAGCTCTAGGGCTAGTGGAGTCAAGGGATATGGGGAGAAGGCAGGCACGGGTTATTGATAGGGGACGATCAGCCATGATCACAATGAATGGCGGTGCTGGCTCGAAGGGCCGAATGGCCTCCTCCTGCACCTAGTTTCTATGTTTTTATGTTTCTATCTGTGAAACACGGTGGTGGGGGTGTTATGGCCTGGGCATGTATGGCTGCTGAATGTACTGGCTCACTTATCTTCAGTGATGATACAACTGCTGATGGTAGTAGCATAATGAATTCTGAAGTGTATAGACATATCCTATCTGCTCAAGTTCAAACAAATGCCTCAAAACACATTGGACGGCGGTTCATTCTACAGCAAGACAAGGATCCCAAACATACTGCTGAAGCAACAAAGGAGTTTTTCAAAGCTAAAAAATGGTCAATTCTTGTGTGGCCAAGTAATTCACCTGATTTGAACCCAATTTAGCATGCCTTTTATATGCTGAAGAGAAAACTGAAGGGGACTAGCCCCCAAAACAAGCATAAGCTAAAGATGGCTGCAATACAGGCCTGGCAGAGCATCACCAGAGAAGACACCCAGCAACTGGAGATGTCCATGAATCGCAGACTTCAAGCAGTCATTGCATGCAAAGGATATGCAACAAAATACTAAACATAGCTACTTTCATTTACATGACATTGCTGTGTCCCAAACATTATGGTGCCCTGAAATGGGGGGACTATATATAAACTGCTGTAAAGTCTACATGGTGAAACCAAAATGTTTAAAAATGGCCTTTATAAAAATCTGACAATGTGCACTTTAACCACATGTGATTTCTTTCTATTACAAATCTCAAATTGTGGAGTAAGAGGCAAATAAATGATGGGTCTTTGTCCCAAACATTATGGAGGGCACCGTCATTAACTCTACACCAACTACCCGTGCCTCTTGCACCAAAACAGGAGTCAGGACTCAACTGAGCAACGCCTGCAGAAATCTTCCTGCAACAAGTGTTGATAGAGGAGGCGTTTGAAACCATTCACAAACCCATCCACGTGCCAAAATCACTATTTACTCTCGTAGTTAATATAAATACAAAATATTCTGACAGGGACCAAGTTTCTTTGCTTCGACAGTAATGTGAAAAGACATCAGCGTGATATTTTCAGTGGATCTGAGGGGTAACCTTTTCACACAAAGGGTGGTGGGTGTATGGAACAAGCTGCCAGAGGAGGCAGTTGAGGCCGGGACGGTCCCAATTTTTAAGAAACAGTTGGACAGGTACATGGATAGGACAAGTTTGGAGGGATATGGACCTAACGCAGGCAGGTGGGACTAGCGTAGCTGGGATATGTAGGCTGGTGTGGGCAAGTTGGGCCGAAGGGCCTGTTTCCACACTGTATCTCTCTATGACTCTATGAAATATAACAATTCTTAACCTCAATAAAATGTAATGTTAATTCTACCACTGTTGCACATCCTTGCACATCAAGGCATTTTCAGTACATTGAAATATTCAGGTATTGAGCAGAAGCTCATAAGCACTCTTAAATTTCATGTAGGGGATCATGACAGAACCCTCCTCGTGGCGATCCCCGGAAACAACAACACGATGCACTTCTGTCAACATGTTGGACGACGACAGAAGCCAACAGCGAGCTATACGTCGTCTGACACATGAGCGAATTTCATGTATAATTTGGTTAAGCTCAGAGCTGCGTGGAAACTGTCCTAAAGCATTGATCCGCTTTGCAATTTTAACAGCACAGGTTTGCAAACATCAAATTAGTTAAGCATTATCACAATGTAGGCCACCTAGAATATGCTCTTACACAGCTATTTAGAAACATAACGGCTTAACATAGTATAACATAAGGGTGGCACGGTGGCGCAGCGGTAGAGTTGCTACCTTACAGCGCCGGAGACCCGGGTTCGATCCTGACTACGGGTGCCGTCTGTACGGAATTTGCATTTTCTCCCTGTGACAGCGTGGGTTTTCTCTGGCAGGGCTCGAAATTAGCGGTTGCCCGGGTGCCACTGACCACTCAAAGTGCCGCCGGGCAACCTAAACACCGAGTCATTTTGCCCGGCTTGGCAACCAGATACTGGTTTGTACCGAAGATAGCCACAAAAAACTGGAGTAACTCCGCAGGTCAGGCAGCATCTCTGGAGAAAAGGAATGCGATGTTTCGTTTCGGCGGCGGCTGTGCGGGGCAAAGATATTAGATGCGGGGTGAGGAAGGGTCGGAGCGAATGACGGGCCTCGAACAGCGGCAGCAGCGGCCCCGAACCGCAGCTCCACTGCCTCCTACTCCCGCCCGCCCTGATAAGGGCCTCTTCTTGTAAATCCGCTAACAGCGCTTTCAAAACAAACCCTCCCACACTCTGAGGCTGGGAGGAGGGAGGGAGGGGGAGGCCTCGGCGTGCAGTAGGGTTTGTTTTGAAAGTGCCGTTAGCGGATTAACAAGCAGAGGCCCTTATCAGGGCGGGCGGGGTGCGGGAGGAGGAGATGGAGCTGCTGTCGCGGCCGCTGCTGCCGCTGTGCGAAGCTCGTCATTCGCTCCGACCCTTCTGAAGCAGCTGCACCAAAGATCTTATAGCTATAGATCTTTGAGCTGCACCGCTCGGCCCCGCACCTTGCTGTTGGCTGGCGGAGGAGGGAGGCGGTGGCGAGGAGTTCCCAACGGCCAAGGCAGCGGGGTGATGTTGTCCGAGGAGCGCTGACCTTCCTTGCTCCCCACCTCGCCCCCCCCTCTCTCTCTCTCTCTCTCTTGTACGCCCCCTCCACCCCCTTATCCTGGGACCCCACATCTCCATCCCGCACTGATCCCCATTCCCGCCTCTATTCAGTCCTCACTGACATCCCCTGTGCTCCCCTCCCCATCTACCCCCCCATCTATTCATCCTGCGCTGATCACCCTATCCACCTCGCATTGATTCTCCTGCCACCCCCCCCCCCCCCATCCATCCTCCCACTGGTTCCCCAATTCACCCTGTACTTACCCCTTTCCCATCCATCCTGCACTTCTCCTCCATCCATCCTGTACTAATCCACGCATTCATCCGTACTGACCCACTCTCCATTTACCCTGCACCTTCCCCCCTTCCCCTCATTCATCCTGTAGTGATCCCCCATTCATCCTGCACAGACCCTCCGATCCACACTGTACTGACCCCCCCCCATTCATCCTGCACTGATCTCCCCCCCCATCCATCCTGTACTGATCCTCGCAATCAAGAAGAATGGGAACAGTCTGAAGAAGGGTCTCGACCCGAAACGTTGCCTATTTCCTTCGCTGCATAGATGCTGCCTCACCAGCTGAGTTTCTCCAGCACTTTTGTCTACCCCCATCCATCCCGTACTGAACCCCCCCATTCAATACCACTGACATCCCCGGTGTTCTCCCCTCACAATTTTAACTACTCCAACCAACATGTATTAATTCACCTGCCTCAATCCATCCATTCTGCACCGACTGCCTTCTAACCCTCCCCCCCCCCCACCCCCGCCATCTATCCACCCCGCACTGATTCACACACACCCCCCTCCCTGACCCTATTGTGCTGGAAATGTCTTCAGAGCGAACATTGACTATGTTTGATATGGGAATGCAATCAAATGTGTTTTAATTCCCAATGTTATTATTTGTTTTAATCCATAAATTGGATTAATTAAATTGTGAACACGTGAAACATTAAAACCGCATTGTTCGATTGTCACTGCTACCGTTGACACGTTAATACAGAATTCATTTTAATGGCAAATCAATGCTCTTAATATGGAGTTCAGTACTGTAGTTATTTAATGAGCAACATTCACAACTATACGTATGCATATATGTTACCATGGTCCAGGATTTATTGACACAGGTTGATCATACGCTGAATAATCCAACCACATTTTTGTTTGGAAGTGGAAAGAACTAATAGAAATTGCATTAATTGCAATGTGTAAAAGGAGTTGAGATACTGTCTTATAATTTCGCTGCATGTCATTGTGGGATATATCATGTCTTGATTGGTGAATATGTTTAGTTTGTGACTTTATTTGAAGCAGAAATAATATGTGAATGCTTCATTGACCATAATTCCGACTGGTAACTACGCACTTCGTCCGAGCACATTATCGCACGCGTCATGCAAGCCATCTTAAATGACCACCTAAACTGTAATTTGGCAACCTAAAAAGCTGCCAAGGTTGCCCGGCTGGCAACAGGGAAAAAAACTTCATACCTCATTAAAAGCTGCGTGGGAGGGTGAGCTCAATACGAAACTAACAGACCAGCAATGGGACTCTGCCTTGGATTTGATCCATTCTTCCTCCATATGTGCCCGTCATGGCCTAATCCAATGCAAAGTCCTTCACAAAGTCCACTACACAATTGCAAGATTATCTAGAATTTACCCCGCTGTTAGGGACACCTGCAACAGATGTAATCAATCCCCTGCCAACCATAGCCATATGTTTTGGTCTTGCCCTAGGCTAGCAGCTTTTTGGAGGAGTGCTTTCGACTTGATAAGCAGAGCCTACGGCCAGACTATTCCTCCAAACCCAATGTCAGCCATTTTCGGTACCCCTCCCAACACCAACCTCTCTGTTGCGGTGAAACGGGTCCTAGCTTTTACAACCTTGTTAGCCCGGAGACTGATCTTGCTTAGTTGGAGGCTTACCTGTCCCCCGACACACGCCCATTGGATTAAGGAGGTGCTTTACAATTTAAAGCTTGAAAAACTTAGGTTCTCTCTCAAAGGCTCTACCAAGACATTCCTAGATACATGGAACCCTTTCTTGGAACTTGTTAATTTTTTTTATTTTTAAAACATTTTTTTTTTAGTACTTTTTGTTTCGTTTATCTTACCATATTTGTGTGGATGTGTACGTATGTGAGTGTTGTTTGTCCCCGTTTGGTTCCGACCTGATTCGGGTGGGTTGAAGGTGGGTAAGGGTAAGGGCTTTGAGGGTCGCTTACATACTGTTGCACAATTATGCCTTGACTGTCACTGTCTGTTATCACAGTATGTATGCAAATTGCTGTGAAATTCAAGTAAAAAGATTTAAATAATAAACTGTCATTTGGCAACCTAAAAAGCGTCCAAGGTTGCCCGGCTGGCAACAGGGAAAAAAAGTTAAGCGAGAGCCCTGTCTGGGCGCTGCGGTTTCCTCCCACACTCCAAAGACGTACAGATTAATTGGCTTTGGTAAAATTGTAAATTGCCCCTAATGTGTAGGATAGTGTTAGTGTACAGGGTGATAGCTGGTCGACGGATCCACGGACTCGGTGGACCGAAGGGAATGTTTCGGAGCTGTATCTCAGAGGAAGTCTGAAGGTTCAAACATAACAACTCAAAGTGGAATTCAACCGGTTCAGATAATCAAGTTCAAGTTCAAGTTCAAGAGAGTTTATTGTCATGTGTCCCTGATAGGACAATGAAATTCTTGCTTTGCTTCAGCACAACAGAACATAGAAGGCATTGACTACAAAACAGATCAGTGTGTCCATATACCATTATATAAATATATACACACATGAATAAATAAACTGATAAAGTGCAAATAACAGATAATGGGCTATTAATGTTCATAGTTTTGTCCGAGCCAAGTTTAATAGCCTGATGGCTGTGGGGAAGTAGCTATTCCTGAACCTGGTCGTTGCAGTCTTCAGGCTCCTGTACCTTCTACCTGAAGATAGCGGGGAGATGAGTGTGTGGCCAGGATGGTGTGGGTCCTTGATGATACTGCCAGCCTTTTTGAGGCAGTGACTGCGATAGTTCCCCTCGATGGAAGGGAGGTCAGAGCCAATGATGGACTGGGCAGTGTTTACTACTATTTGTAGTCTTTTCCTCTCCAGGGCGCTCAAGTTGCCGAACCAAGCCACGATGCAACCGGTCAGCATGCTCTCTACTGTGCACCTGTAGAAGTTAGAGAGAGTCCTCCTTGACAAACCGACTCTCCGTAATCTTCTCAGGAAGTAGAGGCGCTGATGTGCTTTCTTAATAGTAGCATCAGTGTTCTCGGACCAGGAAAGATCTTCAGAGATGTGCACGCCCAGGAATTT
>JAXLNO010004573.1:152500-254215 GCA_038087875.1 Malacoraja senta | reverse complement strand
TAACTTTCTTCTTTCTTTCAATCTTTTCCTTTTACTAGTGTAAAAAACAAATGGAGTACATTAATTGTAAGAAGACATAAGTGACGAGTACTAATGTATGTGGTTGTAATGTAATGTACTTCTAATAAATAGAAATAAAAAAATAATAAAAAACATTTGGACAGGTACATGGATTGGACAGGTTTAGAGAGATATGGGCCAAATGCAGGCAGGTGGGATTAGTGTAAATGGGACATGTTGGTTGTTGTGGGCAGGTTGGGCTGAAGGGCCTGTTTCCACACTGTATCACTCTATGCCTCACCCTATATTTGCCCCAACATGCCTTTAAATGGCAACATCCGTTCAAAGTGTTCCCTGGTGCCATGTTTCATTGGACGTACCTTTCCATTAACCCGTCCTCTCTCCCTTTAGAGATCTCGTTCGCAGGGACCCACTGCCTTTGTCCAAGTGAGCCGGCGCTTCAGGATCCAGTCAGTGCCCCCTCTCCGTTAATTCAGCAAATTCCAATCCTACTGTCCCCTACCCCTCCCTCCCTCCCAGTTTTCCCCATTGTAAACAGCCCCAGGCATCATCTTCACATTTCATCTTCAGTGTGTGTATTGCAGCAGGACTTGTTCATTTTTTACATTTCTTCACGTAGCTCTCCTTTTGCTTCCTATTCTAATTTGTCCCCTCAGAAACCAGGCCTTTTTTTTCTCTCTCTCCAGTTTTATTAGCATGTTTGGCTTGTTCTTTGCTCTGGGGTGGGGAGGGGTGTGTGTGTGCGTGTGTTGGCAGGCGAGGTGGTGTGCAAGAGAGACGGTGAATCTGGAGTCAGTGCAGGCCTGTTTTATAGTTGGGAAGGCAGTCGACTTCCATCCACCCCCCCCCCCCCCCCCCCCCCCCAGCTGCAGAAGAGGGCCTCTTCCTTGGAACAGTTCATTGTGTCTAAATCCCATGCCAAACCAAGCTGAGCTGTGGCTCTGGGAGGAACAGTCAACTCAATCGTAGTATTCATCTGCTCGAGAAAATATTCAGCCTGTCGCCCTTCACACCCACAAACTGAGGTACTCGGGCTTCGCTCTGCATGGGGATGAAGTAAAACAGGGGGTTTATCTTTAGGATCGTAACATTAAACTTAAGTGTCAGTGAGCAGTGATTAGAAGGAAATCTTGAAGAAAAAAAAAATTTTTTGCCCTGGAATGTCAAATTGTCTGATTTTGTGGGTCACAGACTTGCACTGTGACGATATGGGCGGTATTAAAGATTAAATGAATATTCCAACTAATCTGCATTTATGTGTAGGAAGGAACTGCAGATGCTGGTTTAAATGAAAGATAGGCACAAAGTGCTGGAGTAACTCAGCGGGTCAGACAGCATCTCTGGAGCAAATGGAATAGGTGACTTTTCTCCAGAGATGCTGTCTGACCCACTGAGTTACTCCAGCTTTTTGTGTCTATAATCTGCATTTATCCAAAATGATCAAGCGTGTTTGCTTTAAAATTCCACAGAACACATATTGCTCAAAATTTAATTTGAAATGTGCTGTGATTTGTGGGATTTGAACCACCTATCATCGTACACCCAGGTGTAAACTAAGCCCCTACTTACCCTTCAAGTAACGTAATAATCACATGGCAATATTTCAACCGCTGCCGACTTACGATCTCCGCACATTAACACTACCTACACACGCTAGGGACAATTTTACATTGACATCAAGCCGATTAACCTACAAGCCTGCGCGTCTTTGGATTGTGGGAGGAAACTGAAGATCCCGGAGAAAACCCACACAGGTCACGGGGAGAACGTACAAACTCCGTACAGACAGCACCCGTAGTCAGGATCGAACCCCGGGTCTCTATAAGGCAGCAACTCTACCACTGCGCCACCGTGCCACCCTATCTCTCGACTACAACCACTGCAGGAAATCGTTATGTGATTAAAATCACATGGCAACTTTTTTCACACTTCCTTCACGGGATGCCAGCATCTCTATGATGGCCAGCGTTTACTGTTGGCATTTATTGTTTTCTGTGCTTGTTAGCTCGCTGTGTACTTGCAGAGCATCTCAAGTTAAAATCAGGGCAATGTGGCCTATGTGGAATATTGATACAAATAGAAAATCAGTTACTGCGAATCCCAAAGGTCGCATGGATCAAAGCCATGCCAAGGATTACAGCATGGAAGCCAATAAAATAAGTTAATTTATGGAGACCTACCTTTCCAACGATTACCACACATATTAAATGGAAGAATTAATAAGAGAGTTCAGTGTTTACTTCCCACTTGTGAAGCACCTTCTCACTTCCTCACAGGTCTAATAACTATATTCCCAGTGGTATGTGTTTTGATAAACTCTAGTTCCACAGTTACATAGTTGCCTTCAAAACAAATATTCGATTACCATGAACATCTGAAGGTATTTAAGGATAATTTCAATCAAAATTAACAGCTTGGGGAACAAAGTCAACACAACAAGGTGGCGATGGCGGTAGGGTTGCTGCCTCACAGCGCCATAGACCCAGGTTCAATCCTGACCACGGGTGCTGTCTGTACGGAGTATGTACGTTCTCCCTGTGACCACGTGGGTTATCTCCAGCAGCTCCGGTTTCCCCTCACACTCCAAAGAGTATAGCTTTGTAGGTTAAATAGCATCTGTAAATTGTCCCTAATGTGTAAGATAGTGCTAGTGAATGGAGTGATCGCTGGGCGGCGTGGGCTTGGTGGGCCGAAGGGCCTGTTTCCACGCTGTAGCTCTAAACTAAAACTAAATACAGACTTCAGACACAGAAAATTTCACCTGTCTAAATAAATGAAAAGTTGGAATGAATTGATAGCATTCAATTTCATCATATCTTTGGAATGATGTTCATATTTACTTTATGCAGTTAATATACTGTGTGAGGATATTTCATTTAATGCTGATTATTTGTCGATTTAAAACCATGGTCATGTAATCGCAATGATTGGGGTTTATTCTTGAGCAATTCAAAACTGCTCCATAATCCGCTGTAAAAGAATGTTACTTGAAAACCAGTGGTTTAAATTACAAAAAGCAATTCACACTAACTAGGGAAATTAGACGTTTGTGGTGTGATCTTTGATTGTAGATTTAAAGCGAAATGAGCAAGGCAGATACAAAGAAGCACTAGATATCAGACTGGGAGTCCCTGTGTTTTTGATACATATGTAATCCAGCTTCTATGCCAGGGGTTCCCAACCTTTTTCGTCCCGTTTACCCCTGGCAACTTTAATAGCACATAACTATGTTATTTCACTTATTTATGAACAACTAATGATGAACAGATATCGGTATACCAGAACCAAACACAGTCAGTCAATGAGAAAAGATATGAACAAATCCAGAATCAACAAATTTACCCCCTTGGTAGTTGAAATTTACCCTTGTTCTATGGAAAACAAAATGGGAACAAAAGTGAAGGGCTTGCCACAGAAATTGTGAAGTCTGCACTTATGTCTTATTTTTGGAGACGTTTTCCTTTGCCCTGCCTTGTTTGTCTCATGCATCATTTATGTTTTGTGTGCTGTCTGAGCCCAATGCTTCCTGTGATGCTGCTGCAAGCAAATCTTTCAGTGCATCGGTACCTGACCGTACTAGCGCGCATGGAAATGAATCCATCTCGCCTCGGCATCTGCAGTGGCATCCAGTGAAGAATTTCTGGCTGCCCCTTCGTGGGTTTTCATTCATGTGCGAGTTATCCATGCATTCCACAAGCCACTCCTGCAAAAGCAGCTGGAAGACTGCTTTGAATTTCACTCCTGCACGGTGGAAGAGGCCTTTGTAAGTCCATCTTAGGCCAGTGCTGGAAACCCAACTCAACTAGGTTCCCTGCAGGAGATTTACTAACCCATCTCTCACTCCTGTACTCCAAAGCCCTACCCTTGCTGCTTCCTGCACCACCTCCAACTGATCTCTCTCCTGAACTAATACATTAACCCGCAGTTTAGCTTAGTTTAGTTTAGTTTATTGTCACGTGTACCGAGGTACAGTGAAAAGCTTTTGAGCTTTTGTTGCGTGCTAACCAGCCAGCGGAAAGACAATACATGATTACAATCGAGCCATTCACAGTCTACAGATATCTGATAAGGGAATAACGTTTAGTGCAAGAGAAAGACAGTAAAGTCCAATCAAAGATGATCCGAGGGTCACCAATTAGGTAGATAGCTATTCAGGTCTGCTCTCTGGTTGTGGTAGGATGATTCGGTTGCCTGATAACAGCTGGAAGAAACTGTTCCTGAATCTGGAGGTGTGCATTTTCACACTTCTATACCTTTTACCCGATGGGAGAGGGGAGAAGAGGGAGTGGCCAGGGTGCGACTCGTCCTTCATTATGCTGCTGGCCTTGCCGAGGTAGCATGAGGTATAATGGAGTTTATACCCCAGAGTGATGGCACACGCAAACTGGAGGAACAGCACCTCATATTCCCCTTGGGTAGCTTACAAACTCAACTATATGAGCATTGAATTCTCCAATGTTTGGTAACCTCTAGCGACCTCCACCCCCTCCCTGATTAACCGCCAAAGCTGCACCTTTTGGTAACATGGGAGGAAACCAGAGCACCAAGAGAAAACCCACGCAGGTCACGGGGGGGAATGTGTGAACTCTGTACAGACAGCACCTGTGGTCAGGATCGAACCCGGGTCTCTGGTGCCGTGAGGCAGCACTCTACCGCAGCATTTATTCTCCTGATTAGTTTATTTTGAGTACGTACTAAATTGTTGCTGTACCACTGACTTCTCTGCAGAAATGAATTAAAAATGATGAATGTATTATGAATAGATTTAGACACTATGTTCTGAACAACGTCAGGCTGGAGTCTGCCAAGTGCTGAGAGTAGGCATGTGGTCAAAGTATTGATGACCGAGCGAACATTTACTGTCTCGGGTAACACAGTGGAGCTGTCAGGAAAAGTGGGCGGCACGGTGGCGCAGCGGTAGAGTTGCTGCCTTACAGCGACAGAGACCCGGGTTCGCCCATGATGACAGGTGCTGTCTGTACTGAGTTTGGACGTTCTCCCTGTGACTGCGTGGGTTTCCTCCGGGCGCTCCGGTTTCCCTCCCACACTCCAAAGACGTACAGGTTTGTAGGTTTCATTGGCTTCTGTAAATTGTAAATTGTCCCTAGTGTGTAGGATAATGCTAGTGTACGGGGTGATCTCTGGTCGGCGCGGGCTCGGCGGATCGAAGGGCCCGTTTCCACGCAGTACATCTAAAGTGTAAATAAAAGATCCACACTCGAGATACTACTCTTGAGTCTTTCACAGTTATGATAGTGGCGGGTAAGAGGTTTTTCATTAGGCACATATATATATGCAGGGATATAAGGAATTTAGATCATGTGCAGGTAGAGGAGATTAGTTTAGTTCAGCTTGGACATTGTGGTCCAAAGGATCTATTCCTGTTATATTTTATACTATGTTCTCTGATCTGTGTTTCACAGCTTTTACATCTTCCTTTGTTTACATTTTCTTTTCCTAATTTCCCTTATTAATCTATCAACCAGATGATTTGACCCATCGCTTCGGCCCATTGCAGTCCAGGCATCAGTGTAATGGAGATCCTCCCTGTATCCTATCTATCCCATCCCCCGCCCACTCTACAACTTAAAACGAACTTGTTTTCCTTCTTCTGATGAAAGATCTCCAACTTGAAACATAGCTGCTTCTTTTTCTACATTCGCTGCCTGGCCTGCAGAATATGTCCAAGATATTTTGTACCAATCTCCCGTTTCCATCTAATCCTCACATGCCATGATAGATTTGAAATAGGTCTTTCTATTTAACCCTGCACGGTTTCTAGATCATATTCTGTAATGCATGTGCATGTTTTCTCAACTTCTAACTTGGGCAATGGAAAAGTCTCAGAGAGACTTACATTTAACCTACAAACCTGCACGTCTTTGGCATGTGGGAGGAAACCGAAGATCTCAGCGAAAACCCACGCAGGTCATGGGGAGAACGTACAAACCTCCCCCTTAATATTTGTCTGAACTAAACTCGGATACCTGTTTTTTTAATTGCACATGGGATACATAAAATCTTCCTGAAAATTGGTTTGCACATAGCTTGAGTGGATGAGAAAATGGCAGATGGAACATGATAGAAAAGTGAAATATTTCTCAAATAGTGAATGTTTTCGTCGCGACTTAGGTACATAGGTCACTGAAGCATAACATGCAGGTCGAGCGATTGGAGGAGCACGTTAGCCTTTAATAGGAGAGGATTTGAATGCACGAGTAAGGAAGTCTTCTTCAAATTGTATAGGGCCTTAGTGACACCGCACCTGGAGTATTGTGTGCTGATTTTGTCTCCTTGCCAAAGAAAGGACGTATTTGTCATCTGTGGAGTGTAGATTTACTTTTAGGACAGAAATGAGGAAAAACCTTTTCACCCAGAGAGTTGTGAATCTGTGGAATTCTCTGCCACAGAAGGAAGTGGAGGCCAATTCACTGGATGTTTTCAATAGTTAGATTTAGCTCTTCGGGCTATAGGAAAGAAAAAGCAGGAACGGGGTACTGATTTTAGATGATCAGCCATGATCATATTGAATGGCAGTGCTGGCTCGAAGGGCCGAATGGCCTACTCCTGCACCTATTTTCTATGTTTCTATGTTTACTAGACGGCAGGTTTACTGTCTGGAGAGTGGTTGATTAGAATGGGACTGTACGTTTTAGTGTTTAGAAGAATGTGGGGTGGTTCATAGAAATAAGGACAATTCTTAATGGGGTTGGCAGGCTTGATTCAGGAAATTGCATAGTTTAGGACCAGGGTATACAGTCACAATGAACTGCAGATGCTGGAAACTTGCTTCAAACACAAAGTGCTTGAGTCCGTCAGCGGGTCAGGCAGCATCTCTGGAGGACTTGGACAGGCAACGTTTCAGGTCAGGACCCTTCTTCAGACTGAAGAGTCCAGATATGTTGCCTGACCCACTGAGTTACACCAGCACTTTGTGTTCTATACATCGTTTTAGAATAAGGGAGGACATTTGTAAGAGATGTCAAGAAATTGCTGCATTAGAGCATGTGAACCTTTCAAGTTCTTTACTGCTTAGGGCAAAATGATCCAAATAAATTTCAAATTAGCAGCAAAATAAAAATATAAATTTGATTTGGATGTGACACACTTTTTAATAATTTACTAAATGGTATTTTTTTCTGTGTAGAATATGCAGGACAACAAACAAATAGGATTCAGTTAAATATTTGTATTTATTATTGAGACTAAGACATCACTAGCAGGATTTGAGGGGAGGGGGTGGGAGTAGGCCCATGGAAAGCGAGTTGATTTATTTAAATTTGATTATAATTTGATAATTCAATGCAGATGAATCCGATGAAGAAGTAACTGGCCAATATTTAATTTGCAAATACAGACTTCATGGGCATTCTTGTTCTGAAGAGCTATTAATCTGATACAGAGCGAATGCTATGCTCTATATTTTATATCAGCACAAGATAGGCACAAAATGCTGGAGTAACTCAGCGGGACAGGCAGCATCTCTGGAGAGAAGGAATGGGTGACGTTTCGGGTTGAGACCCTTCTTCAGACTGATTTAAACTTCTTTGGATCACTGAAGAGGGGTCTCGACCCTTAAATGCCACCCATTCCTTCTCTCCAGAGATGCTGCCAGTCCTGCTGAGTTACCCCAGCATTTTGTGTCTATTTGCTGGAACAATGCAGTGGGTCATGCAGCATCAGTGGAGGGAAATGGACAGGTAACATTTCGGGTCAGGACCTTTCTTTGGCATGTAAATAAGCAATGTGCAGTTCGCTTTGTGAATAATCTGAACACTGTCATCGAGTGAATCTGTCTAGCACTTAAAAGTGCTGGAATAATGGCTGAGCCTCATGTCTTTGCAGTATAGCGTAGAGCATTTGTGTTGTCTGAAATAAAAAAAAATTGCAGTTAGAACTATTAAATCAAAAATTGAGCCTTTCAATTAAACAATATTTATCAGCTCAAAGTTGTTTTGCATGTTTAGTTGAGTTTAGTTTAGAGATACAGCACAAAAACAGGCCCTTCGGCCCTTTGGTCCATGCCGACCAGTGATCACTAACTATATCCTACACACTAGGGACAATTTACAATTTTACCAAAAACAATTAACCTACAAACCTGTACGTCTTCGGAGCATGGGAGGAAACCGAAGAACCTGGAGAAAGGCCACGCATGCAACGGGAAAATGTACAAACTGCGTACAGACAAGCACCCGTTGTCGGGATCGAACTGTGTCTTTGCCGCTGTAAGGCAGAAACTCTACCGCCGCGCCACCGTGTCTCCGTTGTTGTTGATGCTCTGCTCTGTGCAATCATGAAGTCCTCAGGAAACTTCATAGCCAACCGGTTAGATTTTGGTTAGTGCAATTTATCAGGTAGTGGGGATCAAAAAATATTCTTAGACTGCAGCTTCCCACCTCATGTCACCGTCCATTGCTGTTCCTATTTCTTCGGCGCAGAGCATATTAGGTCATAGGACGTCTTCTTTGTGATTGCCATGGTGAGGGAAGTTAGTGTTAAGAAATGAAACTTTTCCATGAAGCCTCTCAAAACAAGCATTAAGGTTGAGCAAAGTCAAGGAACTGCAACAGCATCATTGTGTGAAGAGTGAAGCTTATCTATTCTTTCCCAACAGCGCATCTCATTGTCAAGCTCACATTTGCTTTTGGTGTGGGTACATTTCTGTCATGAGTACCAAGGTACAGTGGAAAGCTTTTTGCACCCTACCTAATTAAATCACATCATACTATACATGAATGCACAAGTACAACAGTGCAAAGAGAAAATAACCAGAATGCAGAATATCATTTTAACATCTTGTAGTATTGTAGTTGCAGAGAAAAAGTCCACTATGAAGGTAGATTGGAAAATCAGGTCTACTCCACCACACTCCCCTAACTAATGGGATGACTGTTCAGTATTTTAATAACAGAGGGGACCCTGTTCATGAGTCTAGTGGCACGTGCTTTCGTGCTGTTGTATCTTCTGGCCGAGCGGGGAGAAGAGGGAAAGAAAGGGGTGAAATGAGACCCTTCTTCAGACTGGTTAGGGATAAGGGAGAATTAAGAGAATCAGGGAACCCTTATCTCTAACCAGTCTGAAGAAGGGTCTCGACCCGAAATGTCTCCCATTCCTTCTCTGCAGAGATGCCGCCTGTCCCGCTGAGTTACTCCAGCTTTTTGTGTCTATCCTTGATTATTATGTTGGCTGCTTTGCCGAGGCAGCAGGAACAGATGCGGTTGGTGGGTGTGAGTCTGGTCCGTGTGCTGGACTGGGCTATATCTGCAACTCGCTGCAGTTTCTCGTCGGGCAGAGCTACTCCCAAACCAAGCTGTGATGCCGTCCGATAGTAAGCTTTCAACCTAGAGGGTGGTACGAGTTATCGGTGAGGTGCCAAATTTCCTTAGAATCCTAGCTTGTGTTGGATAGGCGTAGTGTGCGGCCAGCGCGGACTCGGTGGGCCGAAAGTATCCCTGAAACTTAAAAAACTAAAAACGTCTGGTGGTGATGTTCCAAGATCTAGACCCAGATCTAGATGTTGAAGGAACAATGGCAGAATGATGTTGAAGGAACAATGAAATATTTCCAAGTCTGGGATGACATGCAACGTGTAGAGGGAGTTAGTCAATGTCTTTCTTTGTGGTTGCGATGACGGATTTAGGTGTTGCTGAAACAGCTAAAAAACACTTGCCAAACGGATTTTGTCATGAAACCTGTAATCATTTAAAGGATTGTTTGGCAAGCATTTTAATGTCAGTAGATAAAAGCACGTAATGATCTAATTTGCATTGTTGTGGAAGCTGCTATGTCGATGTGACTTTATTGCATTCCACCTTGGTTCCAAAACCTAACTCAATCCAATTATGCAAATTGAGTGGACTGATTTGGAAACCCAGAAGTTTCCTGAAGCATTTACAATGTTGCAAATGAAGCCACTGATCCGGATCCATAACTGATCCGGATCCAACACACAAGAGTGACAACGCCACAACAAGGCGCAGTAGGGCGGCACGGTGGCGCAACGGTAGAGTTGCTGCCTTACAGCGCCAGAGACCCGGGTTCGATGCCGACTACGGGCGCTGTCTGTCCGGAGTTTGTACGTTCTCGCTGAGACCACATGGGTTTTCTCCGGGTGCTCCGGTTTCCTCCCACACTCCAAAGACATACAGGTTTGTAGGTTAATTGGCTTCGGTAAAATTGTAAATTGTCCCTTGAGTGTTGGATAGTGTTAGTGTATGGGATGATCGCTGGTTGGTGTGGACTCGGTGGGCCGAAGGGCTGTAGCTCTGAAATCTAAAGTCTAGAGACTAGACACAACATAATCAAGAGCCAGGATTATTTTACAGTGGACTTGTCTACTCTTTCCCTGTCATGAGTGGGGCCGCCCGGTGACGCAGTGGCATCATTGTTGCCTGACAGCGCCAGAGACGCAGGTTCAATCCTGACTACGGATGCTATCTGTACAGAGTTTGCACGTTCTCCCTGTGACTGTGTGGTTTTAGTCCCAGCTAATTTAGTCCTTCTCGTAGCTGTTAGTATCCATATCTGACACCATTCTCCAAAATATTTGCGCACCTTGCACACTGCCACTCTTTCCTTTCTGCAGGCATGAAATCGGAGCCATCAGCAAAACATTTCATGTTCATAAGTTATAGGAGCAGAATTAGGCCATTCGGCCCATCAAGTCTACCCCGCCGTTAAAAAATGGATGACCTATCTTTCCCTCTCAACCCCATTCTTCTGCCTTCTCCCCATAATCTCTGACACCCTTATTAATCAATAATGTGTCAATATGTGCCTTAAAAATACGCATTGACTTGGCCTCCATGGCCATCTGTGGCAATGAATTCCACTGATTCACCATCACCACAATTTCATTGTCACAATTTGTGACGAACACAGATTAATTGGATTAAATCCCAACACATGGTGGAGGGAATCAAAAGAGTCACAAAGTTATTCCGCACAGAAACAGGCTCCACGTCCCATCTAGTCTGTGCCCATTAATTCTCCTCACATTCCTGGCAACTCTCCCTAGATTTGACCTTGATTTACATGCGGAGGAGAAATTACAGTGGCCAATTAACCTATCATCCAGCGTGTCTCTGAGATATGGGAGGACTCTGGACCCCCCCCTGTGATCAGCACAAACCCCACACAGCAGTAAAGGTCAGCGTCGATCCCAGGCCACTGAACCCGTGCGGCAGCAGTTCGACACGCTGTGCCACTTGTGCTTTTTAAGCTGCCACCCCGCAAGGATGTGCTGGGGATCAGGTATCAATGTTAATGCGGCCGCTCGTAAACAGGAACAAATAGATCAGAGGAATCGTGACAATGGAGAACTACAGGCATACTCCACAAGGCCAACATCCCCTTGACCAACTCGGCACGGTGGCGCAGCGATAGAGTTGCTGCCTTACAGCGCCAGAGACCCCGGGTTCGATCCTGACTACAGGTGCTGTCTGTACGGAGTATGTACGTTCTCCCCGTGACCTCAGGAGCTCCGGTTTCATCCCACACTCTGAAGACGTACAGGTTCGTTGGTTCATTGGCTTCGGTAACATTGTAAATTGTCCCTAGTGTGTGTCGGATAGTGTTAGTGTGCAGGGATCTCTGGTCGACGCGGACTTGGTGGGCCGAAGGACTTGTTTTGGCACTGTATCTCAAAACTAAACTACCCAGCAACTTCTGAAAAGTTTGTGTAAAATCTCAGGCTTACTGTACTCACCAGTAGTGGAAGTTTCCTTTGCATTCTTTTTCCATTTTAGTCCGCTCCAAAACACTGTTACACTGTAGGTTGGCATGGAATGCGTGTTTATGTTGGCCATTAAAACATATTAAAGTCAATCCGCTGTTATAATTTTTTTTACAAGCATGCCAGCATTGAAATTCTCCGATCCTGCTGCAAAGTGCTACCCAGCTGCCCCTGTTCGTTTGAAAAAAAATGTTCTTGTACACTAGCACGCCAAATTGCCAGTGTTGGAGAATTCACTTTTGCAGCGGGGCCACAAAACCGCAACCACTGGATTGTGCAAGTACAGTATCATTATCACTTGGCTCCTGTTCCAAGGCTCTGGATCGAAGCCAGTGACAGAGAAACGTTGAATTACCGCAGATGGCACCAACCAATTGTACATGCCCAGACACACAGCCCTGGCATGTATCTGGTAGAGAAGAATATGTTTGGGCGGCATTCCTCTGCTTTTCCTCATGATGAGTGTCTTAATACATTGACAATTAACCTGGAAACATCCATATTAAGTTGGCAGACCATAGAATGCCGTAACCACATATTTGTTTTGTTGTGTGCTAACATTATTAATAATCATTTCTGAGCTTGGATAGGGAGCTTGGCTCTTTAGCTTCCAAGCCACAGTATCAGCCTGTGGCTTAGCAGCATAATAAGGTTTTTTAAAACTTGAACATAGTTGTGACACATAGATTGAGAATGCATATCTGGAGCAAGACCCGTGCACACGGCCGGCATGGTGGCGCAGCGGTAGAGATGCTGCCTTACAGCTCCAGAGACCCGGGTTCGATCCTGACTACGGGATCTGTCTGTACGGTTCTCCCCGTGACCTGTGCGTGGGTTTTCACCGGAAGCTCTGGTTTCCTCCCACACTCCAAAGACGTACAGGTTTGTAGGCTAAGAAGAACCCTTCTTCAGACTGGAGTTTACACTTCATCAAAGAGACAGTGGCTGAGTTGCTCTGTTTATTGCAAGGTCCCTAGGGCCAGTGCCTGGAGCTGACCGAGCTCTGCCTCCCAATGTAAAAGTCACTCAGGCTGAATGAGTCTGGGTACCACGTGTATATGGAGTGTGTGAGGCTGCAGCCCTGGTTCCAATATCCAAAGGGGCTGCTCCTTGCCATCTGGCTGCATTTTTCACCCACCATCCTCATCTTTGGACACCCTGTGCGTAGGGGAGAGGGTAGAGGCCGAGGATGTCCTGCTTGGGTTGCTCCTGGGCCTGGCCAAGCTGGCCATCTGCGAGTCATGTCGCCAGGCGGAAGAGGGCTCTGCCCGAGACGTCTGCCTGCCCCTTTTCCGGGGTTACGTCCGCGCCCTGGTAGTGTTAGAGAGGGAATACGCGCTGTCCATGGGCACCCTGGGGGGTTTCCGGGACCGCTGGGCACCGCGGGGGGTTTAATGCGTCCTTGACAAGGAGTGTAACATAGTTGTATAATAGTTTATCATTTGTCGTGTATTATGGTGATGGATCTGTTTTGTTTTTTTACTCTACTGTATATATTATTTTAATAATTGAATAAATATTTTTGATTAAAAAAATAAAAAAAAATTTTTAAAGTGTAAAAGTCACTGGAGCGCGTGAGGTTAGATACATAGACAATAGGTGCAGGAGTAGGCCATTCGGCCCTTCAAACCAGCACCGCCATTCAATGTGATCATGGCTGATCATCCACAATCAGTACCCCGTTCCTGCTTTCTCCCCATATCCCTTGATTCCGGCTCCGGCTCTCTCTAGTCTGCCCCTGTGGCATTAATGTCGTCAACTACGCTCAAGACCATCCAAAACTAAAGCAGCTCGTTGGAAGCCGTTTCATGACTTGGGATGTTAAGTGAAGGGCCTGTCCCAACTCGGCGATTTTTCTCGGCGAATGCCGGCGTCATATCAGTGTCGGCAAAATATTTTGAACATTTCAAAATCCAGCGGCGACAAAAAAAATGTTGCGACACTTGAAAAAACACCGCGCGTCATACGTCATCGCGCCGCTCCACCGCCGAGTCGCGCCGTAAATTTTCCTTTGACCTGATACGTCAGGAAATGATGCCGGCAGTCTCCGAAAAAAATTGCCAAGTGGGACAGGCCCTTGATGCTTCTTCTACATCTGGTTTCCTTTTGCAATGACCTGCTTGTCATTACCCTTCAAACTCAATTGGATGCCTTCCACATCCTCTTGTGATGGGATGAGGCTGTTTATACAAGAATCACGATCTGTCATCAATTCTCTTTACACACGGGCAATTACAGGCGGCTGCGTACTTATCCTAGTTTAACTCTTTGGTCGACATCAACAAATAAAATCCAGCTGAATGCTGAAATTGTGAAACACACCGGAGAATACTAAAAATCCGCAGCCCAAACAACATCTCGGAGTCAAGTGTAGAAACAAAGAACTGCAGGTGCTGGTTTATACCAAAGACAGGCACAACGTGCTGGAGTAACTCAGCGGGTCAAGCAGCATCTCTGGAGAAAAAGGATGGGTGACGTTTCGGGTTGAGACCCTTCTCCCGACTCAAAATCGTCACCCATCCTTTTTCTCCAGAGATGCCACCTTTCCCGCTCAGTCACTCCAGCATTTTGTGTCTATCTAGGAGTCAAGTATTTAATTGTCGTTGAGTCATGTAGCATTGGAAACAGGCCCTTTGGCCCAACTACTCAAGATGCCCCATCTGCACTAGTCCAACCTGCCTGGGTTTGGCCCATGTCACTCTGAACTATTCCTGTCGTACCTGTCCAAATATCCTCAAGCTTCTTTGTGATTGCATCAATATGCTGGGCCCAGGACAGATCATCAGAGAAGTGCAAGCCAGGAACTTGACCTATTGACTTTCTCCACTGTTGTCCCGCCAATAAAGACAGGTTCTTGCACCCTCAGCTTTCCCTTCCTGAAGTCAACAATCACCTCCTTGGTCTGGCTAACATTGAGAGCAAGATGGTTATTCTGGCACCACTCAACCAGTGAATCAATCACCTTACTGTACTCTGACTCATTAATTTAGTTTAGTTTAGTTTAGAGATACACTGTGGAAACAGGTCCTTCGGCCCACCAACCAACAGTCCGCAGACACTAGGACTATCCTACACCCCAGGGACAATTTACAATCTTTACCGAAGGTAATTAACCTACAAATCTGTACATCTTTGGAGTTTGGGAGGAAACCGGAGCACCCGGAGAAATCCCATGCAGTCGCAGGGAGAACATAGTGGCAAAAGAAAGTGGCAAAAGAAAGGAGAAGGACAAGTCTGGTTTAGTATTTTACATGGTGGACCAGAGATCACCGTACACTAGCACTATCCTGTACACTAGGCACACCAGGGACAATTCACTTTTTTAAAAACCGAAGCCAATTAATCTACAAATCTATACATCTCTGGAGTGTGGGAGGCGACCGGAGCACACGGGGAAACCCACGCAGTCGCAGGGAGAACGTGCAAACTCCGTACAGACAGCACCTGTAGTCAGGATTGAACCCAGGTCCCAGGCGCTGTAAGGCAGCAACTCCAGCGTTGCGCCACCCTGCCGTATTTCATTTAGTATTTAAGGGCAGCATTAATGCAGCCACTGCGTTGTTCAGGCACCCGGGTTCAGGCCTGACCTTGGGTGCTGTCTGTGTGGAGTTTGCACATTCTCCCTGCTTGCTCCAGATGTGTTAGTTTTCTCCCACAACCCACAGAAGGATGTTTAGCGGAGCACGTTACCCCTTCGTGTAGGTGGTGACAGGAGGATCAGGGTGGAGTCAATAGTCATGTGATAAAGAATAATTTGCAGAACATCCTGGGGGATATTTAGTTCAGTTTAGTTTAGTTCAGAATCACAGCATGGAAACAGGCCCTTCAGCCTACTAAGTCCTCGTTGACCAGCGATCCCCATTACCCTAGTAAGTAAGTAAGTAAGTAAATTTTATTTATATAGCACGTTTAAATCAACTCGCGTTGAAACCAAAGTGCTTTACTTAGAAGAAATAATTAAGTTTCCGTACATCCATAGAAAAAAAAAAAAATTAAAAAATGACACAACACATTATAGAATTCAACATGAACGTCCCCCCACAACAGAATCAACATTTTCCGCTGTGGGGAAAGGCATCAGAAAGTTTCAGTCCTCTTCCTCTGTGATCATCCGAGGTCGGGGCCTATTTGTGACCTCCGCAGCCAGTCCAATGTTTTCAGGCCCTCTTGCCGGGTAGATGGAACTCCGGCGTCGGGTGAACACTCCTCAGCAGCTTGGAAATGTCTAGTTCTATCCTACACACTAGGGACAATTCACGGAAGCCAATGAACCTGTCTTTGGAATGTGGAGAAAACTGGAGAACCTGGAGCATCTTGAAGGCAGCACGGTGGCGCAGCGGTAGAGTTGCCGCCTTACAGCACCGGAGATCTGGGTTCAATCCTGACTACGGGCGCTTGTCTGTATGGAATTTTGTACATTCTCCATGAGATTGCGTAGGTTTTCTCCGGATGTTCCAGTTTCCTCCCACACTCCAAAGACGTACAGGTTTGTAGGTTAATTGGCTTTGGTAAAAAAAAATTGTAGGTTGTACCCAGGGTTTAGGATAGTGCTGGTGAACCGCTGCACAGTGAGTCGGTACAGACTTGGTGGGCCGAAGGGCCTGTTTCCGCTCTGTATCTCTGAAGTCTGAAGTCTAAAAGTCTAATACTGACACGGTCACAGGGAGAACGTGCGAACACTGTACAGGCAGCACCTGTATTCAGGATCAAACTTGGATCGCTGGGCCCGTGAGGCAGCTGCTTTACCTCTGCGTCACTGTGCCGCCCCATGCGAATGTTATGAGAGCCAGCATTGACTCAATGGATTGAATGGCCTCCTGCGTCACAGGAAAGTGTGGTGCGTTCTACCTTTCATAGTCCCGCCATTTTCTAATCTTTCTTCACTGAGTTTTCCTCTCTCAACCCGCCCCACACAGATTAGCATTATCCTCTCTTAGACAAAGCAATGGTGTCAGCTGGATATCTTTGGTCTCTAACCTGTTACAAGCATTCACCCTGATCTCTCCAGCCTTCTCCCTCACTAAATGCAGGAGGAAGTCAGGGGGTCAGACAGGGATGTAATGTTGAGGCTCTATAATGTGCTGGTAAGGCCACATTTGGATTCACACGAATGATCCCAGGAATGAGTAGGTTAACCTATGATGAGCGTTTGTCGGCACTGGGCCTGCTGTACTTGCTGGAGTTTAAAAGAATGAGGAGGGACCTCATTGAAACATACAGAATAGTGAAAGGCTTGGGTAGAGTGGATGTGGAGAGGATGTTTCCACTAGTGGGAGAGTCTAGGACTAGAGTTCATAGCCTCCGAATTAAAGGACGTTCTTTTAGGAAGGTGATGAGGAAAAGTGTCTTTAGTCAGAGGGTGGTGAATCTGTGGAATTCTTTGCCACAGACGTCTGTGGAGGCCAAATCAGTGGATATTTTTAAGGCAGAGATAGTTAGATTCTTGATTATTACAGGTGTCAGAGGTTATGGGGAGAAGGCAGGAGAATGGGGTTAGGAGGGAGAGATAGGTGAGCCATGATTGAATGGCAGAGTAGACTTGATGGGCCGAATGGCCTAATTCTACTATTCCTTATGACCTTATGACAGCATCTGTGGCGGGAATGAACAGACGACATTTCGGGTTTGGATGCTCCCAGCTGAAGATGGGTCCCAACCCGAAATATCGTCTGTCCGTTCCCTCCACAGATGCTGCCTATCCCTCTTCAAGCACTGAGTGTTGCTTGTTTTCTTAAAGGTTTAGGTTTATTATTGTTACGTGAAAAACTTTATTTTACACGTTATCCAAACAGATCAGACATACTATACATAAATATCACAGCATGTAAAAGACATTTGGACAGGTACGTGGGTAGGAAAGGTTTAAACGGGTATGGGCCAAACGTATAGGAAGGAACTGCAGATGCTGGTTTAAACCGAAGAAAGACACAAAATGCTAGAGTAACTCAGTGGGACAGGAGAGCAGGAATGGGTAACGTTTCGGGTCGAGACCCTTCCTTCGATGGCAGGTGGGATTAGTGTAAATGAGACACATTGGCCGGCATGGGCAAGATAGGCCGAATGGCCTGTTTATGTGCTGTATGACCCTATGAAATACAATCAAACTCTTACAATAGATAAAAGAGGAAGATACAAAGTGCAGAGTATAGCATTGTAGCACATCAGTTCTATAGATCAATTCGATAGATCAGTTCCCAGCATTGTAGCGCATCAGTACTATAGATTAGTTCTCAGCATTGTAGCGCATCAGTTCCATTAATGTTCCACTTGTAAGGAAGGGTCGTTGACCTGGAACGTTAGTTATTTCTCGCTCACCACAGGTGCTGCCTGACCTGCTGAGCATTCATGTTTTTATTTGTAGATGTCCTGCTGGCTCACAGGAAAATCTTTTTTCTTCTCCTTTCCCCGTAGCGTTACTTGAGTGCGAAAGCTAATAACTATTCTCATTGAAGCTCGGGGCTGAGGTCGCGTTCGTGTTTCTTTTGCTTCTTCAAATTTGTCACGTGTGGACAAAGTGAAATCAGTAGGTTTTACCTTTCCTCTTTGTCCGTTTGTGAACGGTTTCTCTGCTTTTACTGGAGTAAAGGATGCAAAATAATTGGCCACTGAGGCCAATTATCTTACAGCACTCAAACAACATGATGTTTGCCGTCTTGACTACTGATTGGACCTGGCTGCTAAATAGTTGTGATTCATGCACTCGGACACGTAGATCCCTCACACGCTACTTATCGCCGTCTCTCTCCATTTAGATAGAAATCTTCCTTTTGGTTCCATTAAATATTGTACCGAAGCATCTCCTCAAGCCCTGAGCATCACTGAGTTCTCAAGCTATTATTTTGATTATGTGTCTGATATTGGAAGCGCAGAACATATTAAAGCAATTTTCACCAACCGTAATGAGCTTGTACATGGGGAAGTAGAGACAAATGTGACAAAATTACTGAAGATTGATGATCGGGGTGGCTGAACATTGCTAATCACGGGGATTAGGTTACTTGTATAAGATTGTGTGTAATAAATTGGCAGTGGGAAGCTTTGTCATGTTATTTTGTCGACCTGAATTCTAAGAGGATTTGTGTGTGCAGGCATACTTGCGAATCTAACACGCTTGCAGATAGATCCGGAATTTCTATTAATGTTCAGCAAAGCCATATATTTTCACTTATTTGAAAGAGCCATGAACGTCTTCATTTCCATTTGTTTTGCAATGTTGCATGCAATTTTCAAAATAGTCAGACTTCATTGATCCGTTTTGTCCTCAGGATGCATTTGATCAGTGGCAGGAAATAGTGGCACAGATTGGAAAAGTGGTGCAGCAGTAGAGTTGCTGCCTTCCAGTGTCAAAGACCCCGGTTCGATCCTGACTACGGGTGCTGTCTGTACATTCTCCCTGTGACCGTGTGGGTTTTCTCCGGGTGCTCCGGTTTCCTCCCACACTCCAAAGACATAGAGGTTTGTAGTTTGTTTAAGAAGGAACTGCAGATGTTGGAAAATCGAAGGTAGACAAAAGTGCTGGAGAAACTCAGCGGGTGCAGCAGCATCTATGGAGCGAAGGAAATAGGCAACTTTTCGGGCCGAAACCCTTCTTCAGACTCATTGTAGGTTAATTGACTTTGGTAAGTTGTAAAATTGTCCCTTGTGTCTGTAGGTTATTGTACAGGGGTGATCGCTGGTTGGTGCGGACTCAGTAGGCCAATGAGTCTTTTACTGGGCTGTATCTCCAAAGTCTAAAGTAAAAGTCAAAAGAACGTGACTAGATCATATGTTGCTCTTGTTAAAGAACAAATAAAATGTGTTAAAAAAAACACAAAGTGCTGGAGTAACTCAGCGGGTCAGGCAGCATCTTTGGAGAACTTGGATTGGCGACTTTTTCAAGTCAGGACCCTTCTAATCTGAGGGGAAAAGTCCTGGCCCTAAAACACCGCCCATCCCTATTCTCCAGAGATACTGCCTGACCCGCTGAGTTACTCCAGCACTTTGTGTTTTTTGCTCGAGATTCTAGCATCTGCGGTTCCTTATGTCTAAATAAATGGTGTCAATGACTATTATCTACTAGGTGAGACTGTAATTATGTAGACACGAGGAACTGCAGATGCTGATTATGGGTTTCTTGACCCGAAACATCATCTGTCCATATTCTCCAGAGTTGCTGCCTGACCCGCTGATTTACTCCAGCACTCTGTGGTCTTTTGTTTAGACTTTAATTACTTCTTTGACAAAATCATGATATGCTCTTATGTTATTCCCCATACCTTTCGCTTTTGCCCCATTCCTGCCTCTGCTGTCCCTGTTTCAACCTTTGCTACCATTGCCTTGTCCATTGATCAGTGAGTCTAATGGACAAAATGGATCAACCAAGTTTGTATGAGTATTCTGAAAATTGCTTGCAACAATGAAAACCAAATGAAAATGACAATTCTCCACGGTTGACGTAAATGGTTAGCTTTGCTTTATTGAGGAAAAGAACAATTGGGCCTCTGAGAATGTTTATTCAATGTTTATGGATAAAAACTGAAAAGTCGCATTCTACGTACAAATAGAATAGGATTTTTATGTCAAAGAGGGATCTATTAAACTCGACCTAGTCATGTCAACTCTTTGTAGGACAATCAGTCAATCTCATTTTGCTGATTCCATATGGCTCTGCAAATATTTTTTTCTACAAATGCTTATTTAGTTCCCTTTGAAATGGGTTAAGTGAGGATAAGTACATAAGTACAGCTTGCCAAGTAGCAGATGGAGGAATGATCGAAAGACACAGATTTTAAAAAGAAGGGCAGAAAAATATTGGGTACCTGTGAGGAGAAACCTTAGCCAGAGTGATTATGATCTGGCAATGTAATGTGAAGGGAATACCATCAAATCAACAACATGGTGGAAATGGAGGTTGTTCAACTGCTTCCTATCTCCAATGAACCTCAGGTGTTCCCATGAGCCTAGGACCAGAGGGCACAACCTCAGTATAATAGGCCGTACCTTTAGAATGGAGATGAAGAGAATTTCTTTAGTCAGAGGGTGGTGAAACCACAGATCCTATAGCGGAGCAAGATAGACCCCTCCTTCTAAATGCAATGGGCTGACGTGTAGTACGCAACGGAGCGGAACGTGGGCCTTTTTTTCATCCATTTCAGAAAGCCAACCCGACCCGACCCAACCCGACTCGCAGTGTAATCAACGTTGCGGGGGAACAGTTTGTGTTAATAGATTATAATTCTGAAAATGAGGAGAAGATTTTTACCAAAGAACTTTTATTTTTACGAGGATGTTTCCGTAACCGGCTTCCGTCTCCGCACTAGTTATCTTTGCTCCGCTATGGGATCATTGGGAAGGAGACGGCAGCCGGTTATGGAAATGGGGCCGAAAATTACCCATGAATCTGCCCATGACCGTACTACGTCTTTTTCGTCGAGTGATCTATCTTGCTTGCTATCGGATCTTTGGGTGAAACTGTGGAATACATTGCCACAGATGGATGTGCAGGCCAAGTCGTTGGGTATTTTTAAAACAGAGATCGATAAATTTTGATTAGTACGGGTGTTAAAGATTATGGGGAGAAGGCAGGAGAATGGAGTTGAGAGGGGAAAATAGATTGAATAGCAGAGTAGAATCGATGGGCTGAATGGCCTAGTTCTGCTCCTATGTCTTGTGGTCGTATAACACAAGTTATTTTTGGAATTAACAGGGTTTCAGAACATGCATTGATTTTGGTTTCTAGATTGGTGGGGCGTTTACAGGCAAAACGATTATTGTATTTTAAACCCAGTGAAAGTATGTTCCTAAAATTGAAGTGCCCAGACAGGGACAGTGATTTATAGGTGAAGGTGACTCATGTAATGATTTTTATAGTAGTGCCAAGTGAGTGTTGCAATCACTTTTGAAATAGACATCAATGGAATCAAATTTCTAAATCCAAGCACTCCACAACACTGTACATCTAGTGTGTGCAACTGATAATGAATATCATTCCCTCCAAAGCAATGCCATTTAAGATGGAAATCAGGAAAGATCGTTCCATACAATCTGTCGTGGCCATTTCACTTCTCCCAATGAGCTGAGATTGAAAGGTTGTTGTTCAATAGAAGTATCAAGGGATGTAGAGGAAAGACACTGGGCCTGTACTCGCTACGCTGGAGCTTAGAAGGATGAGGGGGATCTCATTGAACTTACCGAACAGTGAAAGGCCTGAATAGAGTGAATGTGGAGAGGATGTTTCCACTAGTGGGAACGTCGAGGACCAGAGGGCACAGCATCAGAATAAAAGGACGTGCCTTTAGAAAGGAGATGAGAAGGAATTACTTTATCCAGAGGGTGGTGAATCTGTGGAATTCATTGTCACAGAAGGCTGTGGAGGCCGTCAATGGATATTTTTAAGGCAGAGATTGACAAATTCTTAATTAGTAAGGGTATCAGGGGTTATGGGGAGACAGCAGGAGAATGGAGTTGAGAGGGAAAGAAAGATCAGCCATGAATGAATGGCGGAGTAGACTTGATTGGCCGAATGGCCTATTTCTGCTCCTATAACTTATGAATGTATGAACATGGTGGACATAGAAAATGGTGGAAGCACTCAGCAAGTCAGGCTGCATCTGTGGAAAGAGAAACATAATTCATGATTCAGTGGCCTACATAAAACAGGCCCTTCAGTCCACCGAGTCCACATCGACCAGCAATTCCAGCACAATAGCACTCCTGACACACACTATGGACAATTTAAATTTATACCGAGTCAATGAACCTACAAACCTGTACGTTTTTGGAGTGTGGGAGGTAAGCGGAGATCCCAGAGAAAACCCACACAGGTCACGGGGAGAACGTACAAACTCCGTACAGACAGCACGCGTAATGGTTTATTCACTCTTTAAGAAGCACTGGCCTGTACCAGGTGTAGACATTCATCCGCTGCCTCATTTACATGTTGTCCAATTCCTTCAATCAGATGTTACAAGTTGCAACTTCATTTGCAACGTCTCTCTGCTTTAATACATGTTTTAAAACTGGGTTACCCAAACTCCTCAAGGGCACCTGCCATCAACTTAGAAAGACAGGAATGTCATTATTAAAAAAAGTGGCATATTTATTCATGTGTTTAAAGTGGTTTGAGGTGAGAGGGAAAGACAAATCTGTCTGAGGTAAAAGAAAATAATGTTTGGGAATTTTTGCTTGCACAAAGGCCAGTCCAGTCTGGACATGAGATGAATATTCCAGGGGTTCATGATATACAGCCTCACCATGTTATCTCCATGCTCACTTGCACCAGCCTGCATGTTAAACCTGTGTGCTTGAGAAACACACAACAAATTGACATATTGACACCTGTAGTAGTGAGAGAAACAATGCCACAGATCCAATTTTTAGGCCATCTTATTAACATGGCAGATAAAGGAGAGAAATGTAGATGGATTAGTAAATCAAAGTATGCCCACACATATGCTTTATATTCATGTCCTTAGTTCATAAGGACTTGAAAATAATCATTTTCCTCAGGACTGGGTGACATAGTAGCTTAGCGGTAGAGTTGCTACCTCACCGCGCCAGAGACCCTGACTATGGGTGCTTGTCTGTACGGGGTTTGTACGTTTCTCCCTGTGACCTGCGTGGGTTTTCTCCGCGATCTTCGGTTTCCTCCCACGCTCCAAAGACGTACAGGTTTGTAGGTTAATTGGCTTGGTATAAATGTAAAATTGTCCCAAGTGTGTGTAGGATAGTGTTAATGTGCGGGGATCGCTGGTCGGCGTGGATTCGATGGGCCGAAGGGCCTGTTTCCGTGCTGTATTTCTAGACTATGATGATTGCAAGATTCAGCTCTGTTGAAAACAATAATATTGAGCCTTAGATGCAAGTTCAACACACAAAAACTACTACATTGCATCTTTAGCTCATGGAACCATGGAGCAAATTTCCCAGCAAACTGATTATAGCAATTGGGTGCAATGTTAACCCAGATTAGCATGCGGTAAACCCACTGAGTTTGGCAGAATGCCAGTCTCACACTCTAGCCGGCAGTGTTTAAGAGTCACAGAGTCATATATCGTTGAAACAGGCCCTTCGGCCCAACTTGCCCACACCAGCCAACATGTCCCAGCCAAACCTGCCCGCGTTTGACTCATATCCCTCCAAACCTGTCCTATCCATGAACCTGTCTAACTGTTTCTTAAAACGTTGGGATAGTCCCTGCCTCAAAGTTTACTCAAAGAGAAGCGGGGAAATAATTAATATTATACCCAGTCTCATTGGTTGCTCAATGGGAGACCCTGAAGGCTTCAAACAAAAAACATTATCAGGTTATAGGTCTGAAAAAGGGTCCCGACCCAAAACGTCACCCATTCTTTTTCTCCAGAGATGCTGCCTGACCCGCTGAGTTACTCCAGCATTTTGCGTCAGACACACAGCAAAACAATTGTTTCAGACAGGAACCAACGTTGCCTTGTATAAAAATTAACATAGTTTGTTCATCATCCGACTCGGGATAGGATGTCTTTGCACCATTGCAAGCTGCTTGGGACTCATGACTTTGAGACTGAATTAGTAACAATTGTTGGATGATGTGCCACGTTTCAGTTAGAAGGCATCCTGCTGAAACTTGAAACCACTCGACAGTGTGCATGGTGTGAATCAGCAGCAGCACACAGTTAGCAGGGTTAAGCCCCTGTCCCACTTAGGAGACATAAACAGCAATCTCCGGTGACCTTGTCCGCCACCCAAAAAAAAATTAAGGTCGAGGTGACATGCAACCTCCTACCACCTCCTACTACCGCCTACTACCGCATATGTTGAAAACCTTCCTCGACTATGAAGAAAACCGGCTTTGACTAGACCTGCGACTAAAAAATTATCAATTTTGAAAACAGCAACCTATTTTTAGTCGAGGCCGGTTTTAAACATGATGAAAAATAGCAGCAACCTAGATGAAGCCTCGACCACGCGGAAACCACTTTCGACCATTAGGGAGAGTGACCAAAACCTCCGGTGACCTCATGGAAACCTTGGGTGGTGGGCAAGGTCACCAGAGGTTGCTGTTTAGGTCTCCTAAGTGGGACAGGGGCTAAAGGAAGCAATGGGATGGGGCACTTGTTCATCACAATGCTTGTTTCCCTTTCTTGGAAGCAATCAAATTTCGCTCCCCTACTGGGCCCATCGATTCTATGTCCATTCATGCTCCATATTCATGTTCCTATTCTTCCTCATTCACTTCCCAATGACGAATTCTTCTATCCTTTCCTCTTGATGTGTTTATCCTCTTAATTGCATCCATGCCTTTCCATTTCAATGGTGGCGCAGCGGTAGAACTGCTGCCTTACAGCACCACAGGCCCGGGTTCAATCCTGATTACGGGTGATGTCTGTCCGGAGTTTAGTACGTTCTCTCCGTGATCCGCGGGGTGTTTCCCCGGGATCTCCGGTTTCCTCCCACACTCCAAAGAAGTACAGGTTTATAGGTTATTTGCCTTCGGCAAAATTCATGCGTTCTATATTCTGTTGTGCTGAAGCAAAGCAAGAATTTCATTGTCCTATCTGGGACACATGACAATAAACTCTCTTGAATCTTGAATCTTGAATCTTGTAAATTGTCCCTAGCTTGTGTAGGATAGCGATAGTGTGCGGGGATCGCTGGTCGAAGCGAAGGGCCTGTTTCTGCACTGTATCTCTAAACTAAACTAAACTAAACGATTTTCAATTAATTTCAATTACAAATAAAACACAAAGTACGTGCATTAACATTAGGGGAGCAAAGAGAGGGGGGGTAGCAGTGAGGAGATCGGGACCTTTAGTAGTGATTACCCTGCAAATAGCCTATCTGCTCTACCGAAAGGAATTGAAAATATATCACCATTAGAATATATATGGTGGCAAGGCCAGCATCTATGGCCTATCCATTACTGCCCTGAAAGGTGGTGAGTGTTTTTCTCGACCTGCTATTTTACTGTAGGTCTTTTTCTCAACCTGCATTTATACTGTAGGTCCATATACAAGATTAGAAGTTGTTCAGCCAGAGCTGAAAACACTTCTCGGCATCTGCATACAATGGTGCCTGTCTTGTCGCTTCTTGTCGCTTCTTGTGAGTGGTGGTGGAAAGATTGGTGGAAACAGGGCCGCGACGTGAACGCTCTTTCCTTGACCCCCATACCGTAGGTGTGGTAACTGCTCATTAAAACATTGAGTTCTTCATTCTATCTACTCTCAGCATAAAGAAATGGCTGCTGAATTACCGATTGAATTTATCTCTATGTACAACTTCTAATTCTTGCCCCACTCACGAGAGAAAAACTTTGGCACCGTTTATTCTGGACTTTTCTCGTGGAACTCTGAGCTAATAGCGCTATGGTGTTTTAACAAGCTGATGGAACTAATGGTTACACAGACATAGAAAACATAGAAAATTGGTGCAGGAGGAGGCCATGAGGCCCTTCAAGCCAGCACCGCCATTCATTGTGATCATGGCTGATCATCCACAATCAATAACCCGTGCCTGCCTTCTCCCCATATCCCTTGATTCCGCTAGCCCCTGGAGCTCTATCTAACTCTCTCTTAAATCCATCCAGTGAACTGGCCTCCGCTGCCCTCTGTGGCAGAGAATTCAACAAATTCACAACTCTCTGGATGAAAAAGTTTTTTCGCATCTCAGTTTTAAATGGCCTCCCCTTTATTCTTAGACTGTGGCCCCTGATTCTGGACTCACCCAACATTGGGAACATTTTTCCTGCATCTAGCTTGTCCAGCCCTTTTATAATTGTATATGTTTCTATAAGATACCCTCTCATCCTTCTGAATCCCAGTGAATACAAGCCCAGTCTTTCCAATCTTTCCTCATATGACAGTCCCGCCATCCTGGGTATTAACCTTGCGAACCTACGCTGTATTGTCTCAATAGCAAGGATGTCCTTCCTCAAATTAGGAGACCAAAACTGCACATAATATTCCAGATGTGGTCTCACCAGGGCCCTGTACAACTGCAGAAAGACCTATTTACTCCTATACTCAAATCCTCTTGTTATGCATGCTTACTTTCAGTGACTGGTGTACAAGGACACCCAGGTCTCGTGGCACTTCTCTTTTTCCTAATCTGACACCATTGAGATAATAATCTGCCTCCTTGTTCTTGCCTCCAAAGTGGATAACCTCACATTTATCTACATTACACTGCATCTGCCAAGCATCTGCCCACTCATTCAACCTGTCCAAATCACCCTGGAACCTCCTAGCATCCTCTTCACAGTTTACACTGTCAACTAGCTTTGTGTCATCTGCAAATTTGCTAGTGTTACTTTATTTCCATCATCTAAATCATTAATATATATTTAAATAGTTGCGGTGCCATGACTGAGCCTTGTGGCACTCCACTCGCCACTGCCTGCCATTCTGACAGGGACCCGTTTATTCCTACTCTTTGTTTCCTGTCTGCCAACCAATTCTCTATCCATGTCAATACCCTACCCCCAATACCATGTGCTCTAATTTTACCCACTAATCTGTGTGGGACCTTGTCAAATGCTTTCTGAAAGTCCAGATACAATACATCCACTGGCTCTCCTTCATCCATTTTACTTGTCACATCCTCAAAGAATTCCAGAAGATTAGTCGAGCAGGATTTCCCTTTCATAAATCCATGCTGACTTGGACTAATCCGTTTACTGCTATTCAAATGCGCCGTTATAATTTCTTTAATAATTAACTCCAGCATCTTCTTTCCCACCACCGATGTCAGGCTAACTGGTCTATAATTCCCCGTTTTCTGTCTCGCTCCTTTCTTGAAAAGTGGGATAACATTAGCTACCCTCCAATCCACAGGAACTGATCCTGAATCTATAGAACATTGGAAAATGATCACCAATGCGTCCACGATTTCTAGAGCCACCTCCTTGAGCAGTGCATCCTTAATGCATGTAGGACTGCCATGAAGTGAGGGGGGAAGAAGAATGGAGGACCTGGCATTGGGGGACCGCCGTGAGGGAGGGGGAGGGGAACAAAGGGGGACCTGGCGTGGGATACTATATAACTGTTGGCGCCTTTAACGTGCGACTATTTGCATGCCTTGGGTATGCATGCAAATAATTTCACTGTGACTTCTCACATGTGACAATAAATTGATTGATTGATTCATTAATTTAGAGAATAATGGTCCTCTAGAAACTTAAATATGATTGTTTTGTGTTAAAGAATGTGATGGGTTGCTCTGAATTTGCCTTCAGCAGTGAATCCCCTTCAAATAGCCTATCTGGTCTAGGGAGAGGAATTGAAAACATATCACCATTCGAAATTTTCTGAATGAAAACATTATAAAAACATTATATGAAAGCAAAATGTATTCTTCTTACATAAGATGATGCACAGAGATCTATTTTCTCCTTGGGTAGCTCTTCACTAGGATCTAACCTGCCTGCACACAGATTGCATTTGCTTCAGCTGTAACTCTGCTCAATTCGGCAGGGTAGTACTATCTGCTAAACAGCACGTCTTGTGACAGAATCAACAACAGAAGGGAGAAGCAGAGAAGAATCGGGATCAAATTCAGAGCCATTTAAACATTTGAGAGTCATTTCCACGAGATGATTTTAACATTATCAGATGTCCCTTGGCACTTGATAAAGGAAGCAACGGACGAAAAGATAGTGTTTACGAAATGTCTGATTAAGTACATTGGCCTTGATCAGGGAGATGGCAAGCGAAAAAGCAGCAAGTCAGGGAGAAATTTACAGAGCGACTTTAAGAGCTTGGGAGCTGAACAATTGAAAAGTTACCAACTATTGAGAATGTGCTGGAGGGGAATTCAGAGGAGCCCAGAACCAGGGGAACAAAGGCGTCATACGTGAGGCCCATGTCTTGTGCATTAAAACATGAGTGGGGAGAAGGTTGTGGGAGGATTATTGGTTAAAAAGATTCGGAAACCAGGATAAAGATTGCTGTGCCAATAATGAACGATGGGTTACGTTACTGAACAATAAGGTGATTGTCTCTTTCCGAAGCATTGATCATCTAACCAGATACATCAGAACATTTATGGCAATTTTCATGCAGTGACTACTTGTGTCAGCCATGCCTCCCTTGGTGGGCCTTCTCACCTATGTTGCTTCTCCGTTGGATCTGTCTCAGGTCAGAGAATCCTTTGAGTCTGTGGGGAAGTTGTATATTTTTCAATCATCCTTGAAGCATTGTCTTTCACCGTCTGGAGAGCTCTGCAAGTAAAGAAGCTTGGTTGAAGAACTTTAGAGATTCAGTGCAGAAATAGGCCCTTCGGCCCACCGAGTCTGCGCCGGCCAGCGATCCCCGACCACTAACGCTAACGTACACACACTATGGACAATTTAAATTTATACCAAGTCAATGAACCTACAAACCTGCAAGTCTTTGGAGTGTGGGAGAAAACCCACGCAGGTCACGTGGAGAATGTACAAACTCCGTACAGACAAGCACCTGTAGTGAGAATTGAACCCGGGTCTCTGGCGCCGTAAGGTAGCAATTCTACTGCTACGCCACCATGTCGCCCAAGTCAAGATTCAAGAGAGTTGATTGTCATGTGTCCCTGATAGGACAATGAAATTCTTGCTTTGCTTCAGCACAACAGAACATAGTAGGCATGACTACAGAACAGATCAGTATGTCCATATACCATTATATAAATATATACACACATGAATAAATAAACTGATAAAGTGCAAATAACAGATAATGGACTATTAATGTTCAGAGTTTTGTCCGTCAAGTTTAATAACCTGATGGCTGTGGGGAAGTAGCTATTCCTGAACCTGGTCGTTGCAGTCTTCAGGCTTCTGTACCTTCTACCTGAAGGTAGCGGGGAGAAGAGTGTGTGGCCAGGATGGTGTGGGTCCTTGATGATACTGCCAGCTTTTTTGAGGCAATGACTGCGATAGTTCCCCTCGATGGAAGGGAGGTCAGAGCCGATGATGAAGTGCATAGTTATTGAATGTTACGTTCGGTAGCAGGTAGCCGGATGATATGGTCCATCCACCAGAGACCTTCTCAGTGATCACTGCTGCTTGATAGGCCAAGGTCTTGGTGCTGAGTTTGAGATCTTGGACGTTGAACACCTTTCTCTTTTTTAGACTTTAGAGATACAGTGTGGAAACAGGCCCTTCGGCCCACCAAGTCCATGCCGACCAGCGATCCCCCCTGTACACTAATCTACACACACTAAGGACAATTTTACAACCAAGCCAATCAACCAACAAACCTGCACATCTTTGGAATGTGGGAGGAAACCGGAGCACCCGGAGAAAACCCAGACGGTCATGGGGAGAACGTACAAACTCCGTCCAGGCAGCACCTAAAGTCAGGAAGAAACCCGGGATCTCTGGTGCTGTAAGGCAGCAACTCTACCGTTGTGCCATTGTGGCAACTTCTATCTGATGAAGTTGTGGACGCAGCGGTGAATTTTGCCACCCATGTCTACTTTCACTGAGAGGTAGTTCCTGAGACGTGTAATGTTTTCCAAGGTCCCACCTTGAGATCTGAGCAGGAAGGTTTGTTGGCACGGGGCGGGTTATCAAAAGATTTAAAGTTATTTAAAGCTCCGTCCCTGAGTGTGCAGCAAACTTGTAACGGCAGCTATTGGAACTCAAGAAGAGCTGTTGGAGTGATCTTGGTCCTGGAGTGGAAGCAAACAGAGTTGATCTGTATTCTCAAAAGGACACAAAGTGCTGGAGTAACCCAGTAGGTCAGGCAGCATCTCTGGAGAACATGGATAGATGACATAACTCTTCTCCTGCTCATTCTGTAAATTAACTCCATTCTGGCTGGAAGCTTGTTTGAGACCGGGTACAGCATTACATGAAAGAGCAATAAGAAAAGGGTTGGTGCGATGACACAACCTTCTCTGATCAAAGCCTGCATTTGGAATTGGTGCACAAGGTAAATGTCATCAAGGCCTGCATGTTATCATGTTGAAGATGGAGACTGTCAGCAAATTTCTGAGGACAGAAAAATCTGAAAATAATCTGTTATTATCCCTCTTGAATGAAGGAATCAAATGTATTTGTGAGGTCAAAGAAGGCCATGTTTTCTTCGAGTTTAATTTATTGTCACGTGTACGGAGGGAGGTACAGTGAAAAGCTTTTGTAGCGTGCTAACCAGTCAGCGTAAAGAACAAGGAAGAATCGGCGGGGGAGGGAAGGGGCGGGTCGGGGGAGGGGGGTTTGGGGGAAGGGTGGGGGTTAGATCAAAGACCATTGGGACTCAATCAGTTTTATTCTTCACTTGTTGATCTTGGTTCTGGAGTGGAAGCAAACAGAGTTGATCTGTATTCTCAAAAGGACACAAAGTGCTGGAGTAACTCAGTAGGTCAGTAGGTCTAAGGAGTCGGTGCCAGATACGTGGCAACTCTTTGCGTACTTTGTGTATTGTATGCAAAAACAAAGAATTTGACTGTACCTAGGTACATGAGACAATAAAGTATCGTTGAATTATTAAATCGGTTGGGCCAAAGGGCCTGTTTCCGTGCTGTATGACTCTGTGGTTCAGATTAGCAGCCTGTCTCTCTTCTGTTGTTCTGGCAGGTACAAGCCGAACCTTTGTAAGGCAAGTCGCCTATTCCACAAACTTTTCCAGTAAACCTTCTCAGGTCTGCCACCAATACATTTGGATTTTGAGGTGTGAAGGTGTCACAACGTGATGGTTAAGCTAATGATCACCGCTGGCACAATGTCAGAACCGGTGACACCAGCTCGCAACAGTTATATATTGCCATCAGCGAAAGGAAGGTTTACATGTTCATGCAATGGCAGGGAGCCCGATTCGTGGCATCAGTTATGCTGAAACATTACTCATATTGAACGTTAAGTGGTTAATTTAAACAAAATATTAATTGCTTAATAGTAAGGGTGTGGAAATGTAGCCGGGCATTAAAGAGAATAGAGTTCAGAGTGGGTGAAACCGCCTGATAGGAAGTTTTATAACTCATTTTAGATTAGAATTACTTTTTGAATGGAATTACTGAAAAATAAATGTTACTTCAACCTTTGGAATTACTAAGTAAATGATCATCTGAAGAACCTCGCAATTGTTGGAGATGTATTTACGTTCAAAGATACCTTGCTTAGATAATTGGCTTTGGTAAAATTGATAATTGTAAAATTGTAAAATGTTCCTAGTGTGTGGGTGATTGTTGGTCGGCACGGACTCGATGGGTTGAAAGGCCTGTTTACGCGCTGTACCTCCAAAGTAAAGCACTACGGACACTGTTGACCATCTCTGTGGTAGCTAGCTCAAGGTCCACCATTGATCGTAGAAAGGGTTTTAGTTTGGGAAGATATCACATTCATTCAATAGCGGCAGGTGCAGTGACGGTGGTGGCAAGGTGGCGTAGCAGTAGAGTTGCTGCCTTACAGCGCTTATAGCGCCAGTGACCCAGGTTCGATCCAGACTACGGGTGCTGTCTGGACGGAGTTTGTACCTTCTCCCCGTGACCCGCATGGGTTTGATGTTCTTCGGTTTTCTCCCACGCTCCAAAGACGTACAAGTTAATCGGCTTGGTATAAATGTAAATTGTCCCCGAGTGTGTGTAGGATAGTGTTAAAGGCCTGTCTCACGAGTCTGCGGTCATTGGCGGCGAAACGGGAAGAATCTGCCGCCATAGACCGCGCACTTGTGAGAACGTACAATTCCGGGGCCGTGCGGCGGTGTTCCCAACACCGCATGGTGCTAATATAAAACCGACAATGTTGAAAACTATAATCTTACCGCACAACCTCCACCAGTGATGCACGAGTGCGGCACGGCCGCCCGCACGGGCCACCGCCAGTGTGGCTCGAGCGCCGTGCGTCAAACCTCCACTGCCACAGCCTCCGCCAGTGAGGCACGTGCCTCCGCCAGTGAGGCACGTGTGCGGCACGGCCGCAGGCACAGCCACCGCTACAGCGCCGCGATCAGGACGGCCGCCGCCACAGCCGCCGCTTGTGAGTCACGTGCGGCGGGCTGACGTCATCGCAGTCGGCACGCCCTTTTTTTTACTTACCGCAAGCACGTGGGACCAGCCGTATTTGAATTACTCGGCCCCCGCGCAGCATCCGTGCGGCGCTCCAGTGGATAGGCTCGGCGATCTCGCCGTTGCCGTGCGGTCCCCGCTACCGGCGACGCCGCGCTTCACCGCCGATGACCGCAAACAGGTAAGACAGAGCCTTTAGTGTGCGGGGATCGCCGGTCGGCGTGGACTTGGTGGGCTGAAGAGACTGTTTCCGCACTGTATCTCTAAACTAATCTAAACTAAACAGTGGTGAAGTACATGCATCAGGCCTGGGCGGACCATCGTGTCTGTAACTTTGCTCACATGGAACGGGCACTGCCAGTTCCCAGGATGGACGTCACCCACGGTGTAGCCCACACCTGCCAGAGCACCGCCATTGGCACCATCTCTAAGCACCTCACCCCGCTCAGCGCCACCCTTCACAGGCCGAGCCATGGGCAAATCACTAGCTGTGACATTAACAGCCATGCATCATTGACAGCCAAAAAGTATGTCCTTTTATTCTGAGAGTGTGGCCTCTGGTCGTGGACTCTCCCACTAGTGGAAACATCCTCTCCACATTCACTCTCTCCAGGCCTTTCACTATTTGGATAGACACAAAATGCTGGAGTAAACCAGCGGGTCAGGCAGCATCTCTGGAGAGAAGGAATGGGTGACATTTCGGGTCGAGACCCTTCTTCAGACTGGTTAGGATTAAGGGAAACGAGAGATATAGACGGTGATTAGAGAGATAAAGAACAATGAATGAAAGATATGCAACAAAATGAATGAATGAATGAATGAACATTTTATTGTCATTCAGATATACACCTATACACAGTGCACCTAGAACGAAATTTCGTTGCATTTGACTCTCCAGTTTTTTTTTAATTTTTTTTTTAGAAGTGTCGATATTTAAAAAGTTCTAGCCTCGGTTTAATTGATTGTTCAATAATCTTATGGCCTGGGGGATGAAGCTGTTGCAGAACCTGGTTGTCCCGCTCTTCATGCTGCGGTACCTCCTCCCAAAGTAACGATGATAAAGGAAACAGGCCATTGTTGGCTGTTTGTTGGGTGAAAACGAGAAGCGTGGGGAGGGATGGAGAGAGAGGGAATGCCAGGGTTACTTGAAGTGAGAGAAATCACTATTTGGTAAGTTCCATGCTGTATCTGTCAAACTAAACAAAACTCAAGCCCTCCTGTCCTGTCAACATCTTGTCAATCTTTCTGCACCATCTCTAGCTTAATCACATCCTTCCTACAGTATGGCCACCAGAACCGCATACATTGTGACCATTTATAGTCTTTTCGCTGACTGGCACGCAACTATAGACAATAGACAATAGACAATAGGTGCAGGAGTAGGCCATTTGACCCTTCGAGCCAGCACCGCCATTCAATGTGATCATGGCTGATCATCCCCAATCAGTACCCCGTTCCTGCCTTCTCCCCATATCCCCTGACTCCGCTATCTTTAATAGCCCTCTCCAGCTCTCTCTTGAAAGCATCCAGAGAACCTGCCTCCACTGCCCTCTGAGGCAGAGAATTCCACTGACTCACCACTCTCTGTGTGAAAAAGTGTTTGCTTGTCTCCGTTCTAAATGGCTTACTTATTCATGAAAGCTTACAAAAAGCTTTTCACTGAAGTTCAGTACACGTGACAATAAACCAACCCAGCAGTATGAATTATTGATTTATCTAACTTCAAGTAACCTTTGTATCCCCTCACTCTCTCTCTCTGTCACTCCCCCACCCTACTGGTCATCGTACTAGTTTCACTGTCGTCATGCTGAGTTTCACCGGTTGTTACACTTCTCCACTGCCAACAATTGACCATTGTGGGCTTCAGCTTTCCTTGATCGTCGTTGCTGGCTTTGATTTGTCCCATTGCATACCTTTCATTTATTTGTTCTACGCACCTTTCCATATATCTTGTCTGCCCCTCCCCTGACTCTCAGTCTGAAGAAGGGTCTCGACGCCGAAATGCCGACTTTTCTCCAGAGATGCTTGCTGATCCGCTGAGTTGCTCCAGCTTTTTGTGTCTACGTTCGGTTTAAACTAACCTGAAGTCTGGTCTCACTGACAACTTGTACGGATGTAACGTGACGTCCCAACTCTTGTACTCGATGCACCATCTGATGAAACCAAGTATACCATACGGATTCTCCATCTACTCTGTCTAACGGTGCCACCACTTTCAGGGATGAGAGTGGAAAGGCAAAACACACAAGCGTATTTTTGCTCATATAATGACACCTGGTCCGTGATGACTTTTTGTACTATGCTTTGGTCTTCTTCAGCTGGTCGAAACTTTTCCTATTTTGAGCACAGCTGATTGTCTCCACGAGCTTTCATCATCATTTACTCACAGTGATGACCACTTGAGGAGCCTGTGTAACTGGAGCAGGTCTTTCTGAAGACAATTCAGGGTGGTCACGGTGGCGCAGCGGTAGAGTTGCTGCCTTACAGCGAATGCAGCGCCGGAGACCCGGGTGCTGTCTGTACGGAGTTTGTACCTTCTCCCTGTGACCTGCGTGGGTTTTCTCCAAGATCTTTGTTTTCCTCCCACACTCCAAAGACGTACAGGTTTGTAGGTTAATTGGTAAATGTAAAATTTGTCCCTAGTGGGTGTATTCATTCATCATCGTTGAAAACATTAGCGACGCAGTGGTGCTGGTTTCCAGCGGGAACGATGACGGACGCACCACACATCTCTGTCCTCCAGTTCCTGCGGACTTCCGCCGCTGGAAGTACAGGATATTGATGTGTGTGCTTTATTATCATTCCTTACAATGGTATGTACGACAGTGATCGCAACTTCTACTAAAGTGTGGATGGCCGTTGGCTCGCTAGAAGCTCATCCGCCCTTTGACAGGTCTTGTTTTTGGTCCTGCTGGGGTTCCACAGGCTCCTCCTCACCTGGCAAACCAGGTGGGGGAGACGGTTTAGTCGCCGACTATCCGACCATGGAGCAGGTAGCACGGGATTACATGGTACCCGTGGAGGTAGGATAATGATAATGTGCGAGGATCGCTGGTCAGCGCGGACCCAGTGGGCCGAAGGGCCTGTTTTTGTACTGTATCTCTAAACTCCAAACTAAATTGCAAAGCTTCGTTCACTGCCAACCTCCAGTGACATCTTCAAACATTCATGAAGAGGTCTACAAGAAGATAGGTCTTCAACTCGAGTGCTAACTGTCTGATGTATTCAACTGCTTCAGAGGATAGCAGGAGTTGACATTTTAATGTGGGGTTGGTGAACACACAAAAGTCATCGACAGACTTCCTTCCCTCAAGGCCACCAGTAAACCAGTTTCATTAGTTCAGTTTAGGGATAGATAGGTTGGACAGGCTAGATGCAGGAAGATTGTTGGGGAAGTCCAGGACAAGGGGTCACAGCTTAAGGATAAGGGGGAAATCCTTTAAGACCGAGATGAGGAAAAACTTTTTCACACAGAGAGTGGTGAATCTCTGGAACTCTCTGCCACAGAGGGTAGTTGAGGCCAGTTCATTGGCTATATTTAAGAGGGAGTTAGATGTGGCCCTTGTGGCTAAAGGGATCAGGGGGTATGGAGAGAAGGCAGGAACGGGATACTGAGTTGGATGATCAGCCATGATCATATTGAATGGCGGTGCAGGCTCGAAGGCCGAATGGCCTACTCCTGCACCTATTTTCTATGTATCTATGTAACAGACCCTTCAGCCCACCAACTCCATGCTGACCAGCAATCACCCGTGCACCAGTTCAATCCTACAAACTCAGGACAATTTACAGAAGCCAATTAACCTAGAAACCTGTGCAAGAAGGAACAGCGGAGGCTGGTTTACACCAAAGATAGACACCAAATGGTGAAGTAACTCAGCGGGTTAGGCAGCATCTCCAGAGAAAAGGAAAAAAGGAATAGGTGGGTCGAGTCTCGTCACCTATTCCTTTTCTCCAGAGATGCTGCCTGAGTTACACCAGCATTTTGTGTCTAACCTACAAACCTGGAGGTTTGTCTTTGGAATGTGGGAGGAAAACTGAGCATGCGGAGAAAACCCACGCAGGACGCAGAGAGAAGATAAAAAATCTGTCCAGACAGCACCCGAGGTCTGGATCGGACCCGGGTCTCCGGGGCTGTAAGTCAGTAATGCTACCGCTGCACCACCGTGCTGCCTGATACAACTCTCCCAGTAATTCTCCCTTGGTCATGTCAACCCCACCCCACCAGCCGATGAAGCAACATATTTATTCAGTTCCATTTTACAACCTTCCACAGGGGGATTTCAACGCCAAACATTAAGCCAGGGTCGTTACAACCACCTAGGCAACCTCATTTATTGTGTATTTATGGCGTGCTATTGAATGCAGTCAGGTAGGTTCACTAATGGCATTGGGCTGAAACGTTTAAGCAATTAGATTTATGTCTTGGTATTTCTTTTCAATATTTGAACTGTATCCGATACCTTCCATTTCAAATACATTTTTGCAATATTTATGTGGGTTTGATAAATATCAGCCATAGTGTAAGTAATTTCCTTTGCTAATTTTTTCGGAACTCTGGCAGTTATTCTCTATAGGGCAATGTTCTATGAATATATAAATCCAACAGTTCCTGTATAGAATCTTAATTCCAGAATCTTCTCTACATCAGCGAGATCAAGCGCAGGCTCGGCGATCGTTTCGCTGAACACCTCCGCTCAGACCATCGTAACCTACCTGATCTCCCTGTTGCTCAGCACTTCAACTCCCTCTCCCATTCCCAATCTGACCTTTCTGTCCTGGGCCTCCTCCATTGTCAGAGTGAGGCCCAGTGCAAATTGGAGGAACAGCACCTCACATTTCGCTTGGGTAGTTTACACCCCAGCGGTATCAGTGTTGACTTCTCTAACTTCAGATAGCCCCGGCTTTCCCTCTCTCACCATCCCCTCCATCTTCCCAGTTCTCCCAACAGTCTTACTGTCTCCGCCTACATTCTATTTTTGTCTCTCCCCCTCCCCTGACATCAGTCTGACGAAGGGTCTCGACCCGAAACATCGTCCATTCTTTCTCCCCAGAGATGCTGCCTCACCCTCTGAATTACTCCAGCATTTTGTGTCCATCTTAATTCCAGAGTTTGTCCCATTTTTCATTCTGTCACAATGTAAGACTTTTGACTCCATCTCGGCTGATCCAGACCAGGCGTGGAGTATATTGATTCACACAGAGGTAAAAGATGAAGTGAAGTTGAGAATGCACATGGTATAATGTGGATCCACAAGCCATGGCAGTGGAACAAGATGGCAGATGAACAGGGGACAGCTTGGTCCTATCAGCTCACAATAATAGTTGTCTTCTGACCAGGTCATTTTCTTTGGGAACAAATATGACTTTAAGCTCAGAGGTTTCTGTTCAGCCCAAGAGAGTCGCCTGGATGAGGAATTGAGCTGATGGCCAAGAATTTATGGCTTTAGTTGATAGATCAAAGGCAACCACTTTGGTTGTCCCAATGGGTGGTGCAGCGGTAGACTTGCCACCTCGCAGCGCCAGAGAGCCGGGTTCGATCCCGAGTGTGGGTGCTGTCTGTACGGAGTTTGTGCGTTCTCCCTGTGACCTGCGTGGGTTTTCTCCGGCAGCTCCAGTTTCCTCCCACACTCCAAAGATGTTCAGGTTTGTAAAATTGTAATAGATGGCATAGATGCGAGACAATCAGGGCAGAAATGTCAAAGTGTTGAGAGCATATCTTAAAGATGAAGGGGCAAAGTTTAAAGGTGATATGTGAGGCAAGTGATGTACACAGACTGTTGTGGAAACACACTATGAGGGGTGATGGTGGAGGCAGATACAATAGTGGCATTGGAGAGGATTTTAGATAGGCACATGGATATGCAGGGAATAGAAGAATATGGATCACATGCTGGCAGAGGAGATTAGTTCAACTTGGCATCATGTTCGGCATGGTCATTATGGCCCAGAGGCCCTGTTCCAGTGCTGTACTGTTCTATGTTCTACTTTTTTTTTTGTTTACTCTGAGAATCTGTTCATGAATTGCAAATGACCGCACACTGCCCTTGAATATTTGCGTTGCTCAAAGTTCTAACAAAAAACAGATAAAACTCAAATCGTTCCTTATGGCTGCATTTGTGCTACTTACTTACTTACTTACTGCGTATTATGCCTCCTGGCATGTATGGCAGCCTGCATTTGTGCAATTCATGCTAAATCCACCTTTGGTTACCTCTACACAGGGAGATCCAAGCTGATAAAATGGGTTTATGGCCGATGCAGAACAAACTAAGGGTTTCATACAAATGCTGGCGCGGAGTTTATCTTAGTATCCACAACTCTAGTGTGGGAGCTGTTATTTTAAATCAGCTTTGATCTGCAGCCATGTTTATCATTAGAGCCAGGATGTTTAGGCACTAAAAAACTCTGAAATAGGCAGGCAAAACGGCATAATAAAATTACAAAAAAGGCACGATAGGCATTTATGACAAAAAGGCATTAAAGGCATTTATTTCCACCACCAAAATATGGTTAAAAATAATAATTATAAAGGTATATTTCATTAAATGACCAAAGTTGCCTGATTGCATATAATTACTAGCATATTTTTTTCAAATTATCTGGTGTTAACGATGCCGTCTGTCAGACAGAGTATGCTTCAGTTGTGAAAACTTCTTTCTACCGCAGCTGAGTTCACTGGTGCATATTCGAAACAAGCTACAGACTCTATATTCATGTTGATATCTTGTGTATTACAACTACCTTTGAGAACGTTCGCTATGTTTTGTATTTCTTAAAGATCTTTGTTAGCTAAAATCACTCTCTCACATTTTCCATGTATGTCTTTACCTACATCGCCAAGAACATTACCTACATCGCCAATAAATTGTCAGGTACTTTGTTGAAAACCAGCGAGTTATTCACTAATGTTTCACCACATTTCTCAAGGAAGTGATAGTTGTGGGAAGTCTGCAAAATTGGAAGCAATAAACGCAAGATCGCGGTGCGGGGCTTTTTCTGCATGATTTCATTGACGATCCTGACTGCAGCAGATTCTTCTTCAAAACAGTTGACGATTTATTTTATCTTTTCAAAATTTGCAGCATAGTAGAGTACAGCAGAGAGTCATGTACCCCACCTAGTCAAAACGGGCTGAGGAGATAGCGGAATCTCGGGTGCCATTTCCTTGAACAACTGCACATGTGATGGTACTCTGAGAATTTTCTTGACATTGGAAACTAGGCGATTAACATTTGGAAACAAGCTACGTATGTGCTTGGCAATTCTATGAAGTCCTTGAGCTAAGCTAATGCAACATTTTGGGGAATAAAACTTTATGTCACCAACAGAAGAATATTCTCGTGTTTTATACCTTCTGGCCAAAGTACAGCAAGTGAAGATGTAAGCAACTGAGTAATAGTTGAGCTGCTTGACTTATCCAATACTTCCGATGTCAACAAATACTACTTTGATGGTTGACCTGCCTCCAGTGTACCAATGACCACATTCGCAACATATCTCCCCACAGCATCGGTTGTCTCGCCTATTAAGATCCAAATTTTGTTGCATGCAACTTCATCTCTAATTTTCTGCACAACAATGTTGAAGTTGCTGTCAACATAATTTTTCCGTAATGATGACTCAAGGGTCTCAACCCGAAATGTCACTTATTCCTTCTCTCCATATATGCTGTCTCACACGCTGAGTTTCTCCAACATTTTTTGTCTACCTTCGATTTTTCCAGCATCTGCAGTTCTTTCTTAATTAGATCTTGGAGAAAAGTGAACCAGCGGGCAGCGGCACGAACGAATAGACGACCGTCGGTTTTGCACCGGTGGTGGAATTTTTCTTGTAAGTCATACTATGATAACACGTTAATAATAACATTAATATTAACATGTTAACATAGAAAACGTTATCACGGTACAACAAGAGAAAATAGCACAACCTTTTAGTAAAACGGCAAAAAAAGGCTGCTTTAGGCACTCGATCGTGAAAAGGGCGTTATCCTGGTGAAATCATCAAAAAAGGCATGAAAAGGCACATGGCATTTATGGCAAAATCCTGGCACTAATCATTAAAAATGCAATGCATTCAGAAATTCAGTCAGAGTGCAATGGTTGGTGCAGGCCCCAACATCTTTATTAATTGCTCACCCTCTTATTTTGCAGCAAATATAATGGGGGAGTGAAAGGAAAATTATTGCATTCCAAAGTTATAAATCCGTTTTATAGCAGAGTGCAGAGAATAAAACCTCATGCCGCGTTAGTTGGGCTGCACTCTGGAGGAAATATAATGCTGGCCGTTCAAATACACTTTCAACATTTTCAGATATTGGTCCCATCAACAAATCTCTCTTGGTCCTTTTTACACGATCAAGAACACAAAAACGAGTCATCGAGTCTACACTGACTTTCAATGTCTTCTTCTTGAACAACTTGCCCAAGATTAGAAGTTGTTCAGCCAGAGCTGAACGCACTTCTCGGTATCTGCACAATGGTGTCTGTCTTGTTGCTTCTTGTGCTTCTTGTGCGTGGTGGTGGAAAGATTGGTGGAAACAGGGCCGCGACGTGAACGCCCTTTCCTTGAACCCACTTTCAATGTGATCTTGGGTGATCTACACTGACCTGAACTCCTCAAGCTGAATACAGAGGCGTAACGTCAACGACTTTGTTGAGTGGTGTGAGTTGAATCACTTGCAGCTCAACACCGACAAGATTAAGGAGTTAGTGGTGGACTTCATGAGGAGGGGATCACCCCTTTCCCCTGTCTCCATCATTGGTGTGGATGTGCAGTTTACAGGGAGTACAAATACCTTGTGGAGTGTACCTGGACAGTAAACTGGACTGGTCCATGAATGCTGAGGCACTGTACAAGAAGGGACAGAGCCATCTGTACTTTCTGAGGAGGCTCCACTCTTTCGATGTCTGCAGTAAGATGCTGCAGATGTTCTATCGATCGGTGGTGACCAGTGCCATCTTCTTCGCTATCATGTGCTGGGGCAGCAGGGCGCAGGCCGCGGACGTCAACAGAATCAACAAGCTCATCAGGATGGCTGGCTCCGTCCTGGGGGTGGAGTTAGATTCTCGAGAGATGGTCTTGGAGGGGAGGATGCTCCTCAAACTGCGGAGCATCCTGGAAAATACAGCTCACCCACTCCATGACACACTGGTCAACCTGAGGAGCACCTTCAGCAACAGACTGGTTCCACCAAGATGCAGCACAGATCTTCTGCACCTATTGTCTATTTAATTTCATGTATCTTGTTGTGTTTTATGACTGTTGGCAGACTAATTTCCCTCCTGGGATAAATAAAGTTCTATTGTATTGCATCGTATCGTATCATCCATGCCATGCTTTCAGCACCCTCAGGGGCAGACTTCCAGAAATTAGGGTAGGCACGGTGGCGCAGCGGTGGAGTTGCTGCCTTACAGCGCCAAAGACCCGGGTTCGATCCTGACTACGGAGCTGTGTATACGGAGTTTGTACGTTCTCCTTGAGACCACTTAGGTCTTCTTCCTCCCACACTCCAAAGATGCAAACAAGTTTGTAGGTTAATTGGCTTTGGTAAAAAATAGTAAAGTGTCTCTCGTGTGTGGGACTGTGCTAGTTTACGGGACGATCTCTGGTTGGCGTTGACTCGGTGGGCCGAAGGGCCTGTTTCCACGCTGTATCTCTAAAGTCTAAAGAAACACCACCCTCTGAGAGAAGAGGATTCTCTACTGTGCAGTTGAAAATAACCATCCTCTATAATATAGGAATGTCCCTTTGTTCTCACTAGTGGAAACATCTCAACACCTCTCCAGGTCAAGTCCCCTTATGATCTTACATATTGGAATAAGGCCACCCCTCATTCTTCAAGACTCCAAGGTATGCCGTCAATCTGTCCAGCCTCTCTTTATAGAAGATTTTGTGAATCCCCAAATCCTAGGGGCGCCGCGCGCGACCGCGCGTCACTGCCTACGCCACCACGCCTCACCACGCGCCATGCGAGCATAATGCACGCCATGCGCACGTCGTGCGTCGTGACACGTAAATTATGTCGCATAAATGACGCCCAAGTGGGACAGGCCCTTCAGGGGACCAAAACTGCACGGTATTCCAGGTGTTTAAGAAAGAACTGCAGATTCTGGAAAAATCGAAGGTAGACAAAAATGTTGGAGAAATTCAGTGGGTGAGGCAGCATCTATAGATGCTGCCTCACCCACTGAGTTTCTCCAGCATTTTTGTCTACCTTTGGTATTCCAGGTGTGGCCTCAGTTACACCCTGTACTACTGTAGAAAACTTCCATATCCTTAAATCCCAAAACCTTTGCCTTCTTATCTGCTTGCCTGCTCGTTACTTTGCGATTCTCAGAAAAGATGATGAATCATCCACATCCCAAAACATAATGGAATATAATAACAAAGGAACTGCAGATGCTGGTTTATACCAAAGAAAGAGACAAAATGCTGGAGTAACTCACCAGGCCAGGCAGCATCCCTGAAGATCATGGATAGGTGACTTTTGTGTTTGTTTTACAAATTGTGCAGCAATTGTAAGAGGATACAGGTAGGGGGGAGGGGATGGAGGGGGGGTGGGGAAGGGGGAGGGGATGGGGAGGGGGTGGAGGGAGGGGATGGGGCTGTATGACTCAATGACTGCGTGTCCTTTTGCATAAACCAGCTTCTACAGTTCCTTGTTCCTACCTAAGTTTCTTAGTTGTCTGACTTCACTGTCATTTCCATCAGAAAAAGGTTTAGAAACATAGAAAATACGTGCAGGAGTAGGCCATTCGGCCCTTAGATCCAACTCAGTATCCTGTACCTGCTTTCTCTCCATACCCCCTGATCCCTTTAGCCACAAGGGCCACATCTAACTCCCTCATAAATATAGCCAATGAACTGGCCTCAACTACCTTCTGTGGCAGAGAATTCCAGAGTTTCACCATTCTCTGTGTGAAAAATGTTTTCCTCATCTCGGTCCTAAAAGATTTCCCCCTTATCCTTAAACTGTGACCCCTTGTTCTGGACTTCCCCAACATCGGGAACAATCTTCCTGCATCTAGCCTGTCCAACCCCTTAAGAACTTTGTACGTTTCTATAAGATCCCACCTCAATCTTCTAAATTCTAGCGAGTACAAACCGAGTCTATCCAGTCTTTCTTCATATGAAAGTCCTGACATCCCAGGAATCAATCTGGTGAACCTTCTCTGTACTCCCTCTATGGCATTAATGTCTTTCCTCAGATTAGGAGACCAAAACTGTACGCAATACTCCAGGTGTGGTCTCACCAAGACCCTGTACAACTGCAGAAGAACCTCCCTGCTCCTATACTCAAATCCTTTTGCTATGAATTCTAACATACCATTCACCTTCTTCACTGCCTGCTGCACCTGCATGCCTACTTTTAATGACTGGTGTACCATGACACCCAGGTCTCGTTGCATCTCCCCTTTTCCTAATCGGCCACCATTCAGATAATAGTCTACTTTCCTGTTTTTGCCACCAAAGTGGATAACCTCACATTTATCCACATTATACTGCATCTGCCATGCATTTGCCCACTCACCCAGCCTATCCAAGTCACCTTGCAGCCTCCGAGCATCCTCCTCACAGCTAACACTGCCCCCCAGCTTCGTGTCATCCGCAAACTTGCAGATGTTGCATTCAATTCCCTTGTCCAAATCATTAATATATATCGTAAATAGCCGGGGTCCCAGCACTGAGCCTTGCGGTACCCCACTAGTCACTGCCTGCCATTGTGCAAAGGACCCGTTTACTCCTACTCTTTGCTTCCTGTCTGCCAGCCAGTTCTCTATCCACATCAATACTGAACCCCCAATACCGTGTGCTTTAAGTTTGTATACTAATCTCTTATGTGGGACCTTGTCGAAAGCCTTCTGAAAGTCCAGATATAACACATCCACTGGTTCTCCCTTATCCACTCCACTAGTTACATCCTCGAAAAATTCTATAAGATTCGTCAGACATGATTTACCTTTCATAAATCCATGCTGACTTTGTCCAATGATTTCACCACTTTCTAAATGCTGCTATCCCATCTTTAATAACTGATTCTAGCAGTTTCCCCACTACCGACGTTAGACTAACTGGTCTGTAATTCCCCATTTTCTCTCTCCCTCCCTTTTTAAAAAGTGGGGTTACATTAGCTACCCTCCAATCCTCAGGAACTACTCCAGAATCTAAAGAGTTTTGAAAAATTATCACTAATGCATCCACTATTTCTGGGGCTACTTCCTTAAGTACTCTAGGATGCAGCCTATCTGGCCCTGGGGATTTATCGGCCTTTAATCCATTCAATTTACCTAACACCACTTCCCGGCTAACCTGGATTTCACTCAGTTCCTCCATCTCATTTGACCCCCTGAAGACAGAACCAAAGTAGTTATTCAATTGGTCTGCCATGTCCTTGTTCCCCATGATCAATTCACCTGTTTCTGACTGCAAGGGACCTACATTTGTTTTAACTAATCTTTTTCTCTTCACATATCTATAAAAGCTTTTGCAGTCAGTTTTTATGTTCCCTGCCAGTTTTCTTTCATAATCTATTTTCCCTTTCCTAATTAAGCCCTTTGTCCTCCTCTGCTGGACTCTGAATTTCTCCCAGTCCTCTGGTAGGCTGCTTTTTCTGGCTAATTTGTACGCTTCATCTTTTGTTTTGATACCATCCCTGATTTCCCTTGTTATCCATGGATGCACTACCTTCCCCGATTTATTTTTTTGCCAAACTGGGATGAACAATTGTTGTAGTTCATCCATGCAGTCTTTAAATGCCTTCCATTGCATATCTACCGTCAACCCATTAAGAATCAATTGCCAGTCTATCTTGGCCAATTCACTTCTCATACCCTCAAAGTTACCTTTCTTTAAGTTCAGGACCCTTGTTTCTGAATTAACATTGTCACTCTCCATCCTAATGAAGAACTCAACCATATTATGGTCACTCTTGCCCAAGGGGCCATGCACAACAAGACTGCTAACTAACCCATCCTCATTACTCAATACCCAATCTAGAATAGCCTGCTCTCTCGTTGGTTCCTCTACATGTTGGTTTAGACAATTATCTTGGAGAAAGTTGTTTATGCTCAGTTAAAACTTTTCTTGGACGAGCATAATATTCGGGAGGTTTTCCAGTCTGGGTTTAAAACTATGCATAGCACAGAGTCCGCATTGCTAAGGGTCTTTAATGACATCCTCCTAGCTAATGATTCTGGTGATTATGTGATTCTTGTCCTGCTGGACCTATCTGCTGCCTTTGATACAGTGGATCATGATATTTTAGTAACTCGGTTAAGGCACCTAGTGGGCATTTGTGGTAGTGCCCTGGAATGGTTCAGATCTTATCTGGCAGACAGAACTATGTGTGTAAGCCTTGCTGGTTTTGAATCCTCCTCCGCTCCCCTGTCATATGGGGTTCCACAGGGCTCAATTTTAGGCCCCCTGCTTTTCTCATTGTACTTACTTCCTCTGGGTTCCATTCTTAGAAAGCATGGCATTTCTTTTCATTGTTATGCTGATGATAGTCAGATATATGTTCCGCTGAAGAAGAAAGATGCTTTCTCAGTCAAACCACTTCTGTTATGTCTTGATGACATTAAATCCTGGATGGCCCTAAACTTTTTAAATTTTAATGAAAAGAAAACAGAAGTGATAGTGTTTGGTCCCAATGGCCCCCGTGAACTTCCCCCTGTTGACTTGGATCCCTTGGCACTGTATGTGAAGCCAACAGTTTTGAACTTGGGTTTTAAGATGGACAGTGATTTTAAATTAGATCGTCAAATAGGCGTGGTAGTTAAGTCCAGCTTCTTTCATCTAAGGCAGCTGGCAAAGGTGAAGCCCATTCTTGAACGACAGCATTTTGAAACAGTAATCCATGCCTTCATCACGTCTCGGCTGGATTACTGTAACGCACTTTATTTTGGAGTTAGCCAATCATCCCTTGCACGTCTCCAGTTGGTTCAGAATGCTGCTGCTCGCCTTTTAACTGGAACACGTAAGAGGGAGCACATAACGCCTATTCTGGCCTCCCTCCACTAGCTGCCTGTGTACTTTAGAGTTCGTTTTAAGATTCTTTTATTTGTTTTTAAATCTTTAAATGGTTTCGCCCCGCCTTACCTCTCTGAGCTGCTTCATCCCTACGCTCCTGCTCGGTGCCTCAGGTCAGCTAATCAGCTGCTCCTGGAGGTACCGAGGTCTAAGCGGAAGCTCAGAGGGGATAGAGCCTTCTCTGTTGCTGCTCCGACATTATGGAACTCTCTACCTTTGAACATTAGACAGGCCCCTTCAGTGTCCATTTTTAAAACTAGCCTTAAAACCCTTTTCTATTCCTTGGCATTTGACCCTGCATGAGACTTTGCTCCTGTTTTAGTGTTTTTTATTGTTTTTACTGTCTTTTAATGTTTTTGTTGTTTTGTTTTATGTTTGTGATTGGTCATGTACAGCACTGTTGCAACGGTGGTTGTTTTTAAAGTGCTCTATAAATAAAGTTATTATTATTATTATTATCCCGCATACATTCCAAGAAATCCTCCTCCTCAGCACCCCTGCCAATTTGATTCACCCAATCTATATGTAGATTGAAGTCACCCATTATAACTGTATTACCTTTGTTGCACGCATTTCTAATTTCCTGTTTGATGCCATCGCCAACTCCACTACTACTGTTAGGTGGCCTGTACACAACTCCCACTAGCGTTTTCTGCCCCTTAGTGTTTCGCAGCTCTACCCATATCGATTCCACATCCTCCAAGCTAATGTCCTTCCTTTCTATTGCGTTAATCTGCTCTCTAACCAGCAACGCTACCCCACCTCCTTTCCCTTTCTGTCTATCCCTCCTGAATATTGAATATCCCTGGATGTTCAGCTCCCAGCCTTGGTCACCCTGGAGCCATGTCTCCGTGATCCCAACTATATCATAGTCATTAATAGCTATCAGCACATTCAACTCAACCACCTTATTACAAATGCTCCTTGCATTGAGACACAAAGCCTTCAGGCTTGTTTTTACAACACTCTTACCCCTTATACAATTATGTTGAAAAGTGGCCCTTTTTGATTTTTGCCCTGGATTTGTCTGCCTGCCACTTTTACTTTTCACCTTGCTACCTATTGCTTCTACCCTCATTTTACACCCCTCTGTCTCAACGCTCACACATTTAAGAAACCCTTTCCCTTTAACTCCATCCTCAACTATCCCATTCAACACCCCACCCCCCCTTATTCAGTTTAAAACCACCCGTGTAGCAGTGGCAAACCTGCCTGCCAGAATGCTGATCCCCCACCTGTTAAGATGCAATCCGTCCCTTTTGTACAGTTCCCTTTTACTCCAAAACAGATCCCAGTGATCTGAGAATCTAAATCCCTGCCCCGTGCACCAGTTCCTCAGCCACACGTTCAGGTCCCGTATCTCCCTGTTCCTGCTCTCGCCAGCACGAGGAACTGGAAGCAAACCGGAGATAACAACCCTGGAGGTCCTGCTTTTCAGCATTTTTCCGAGCTCTCTAAAGTCACGCTGCAGAATATTCATCCCCTTCTTTCCGACATCGTTTGTGCCGACATGCACTACCACTTCCGTTGTTTGTTCGTTTATTAATTGTCACATGTCCTGGGGTTCAGTGCGATGCTTGTTCTGCATGCTACCCAGTCAAATCTAGCCATTTACAAGCACAATAGATCTTCCAGAACAGCATGCAGCCTGTTACCATGTTTTGGCGTAACCTTGCATTGAGTGAATGAACAATTTTACCAAAGTCAAATTTACCCCCGAATCTGTACATCTTTGGAGTGTGGGAGGAAACCAGAGATCCTGGAGAAAATCCACGCAGGTCACGGGTAGAAGGTACAAACTCTGTACAGACAGCGCCCGTAGTCAGGATCGAACCCGGGTCTCTGGAGCTGCAAGGCAGCAACTCTACTGCTGCGCCACCGTGCCACCCTATTCCTGTGATCACACAGAAGATGTCCTTCTGAAGTTGGCATCGGATGAGCAGAATCGAGAGAGCTTTTCTCTATGCTTGATTGGGCAGGAATTTGATTAGTGTCATTAGAAGGCCGCAGTATACCAAGCACCCGATATTTAGTTTTGCTGCAGTCAATGGAAATGTATATTGGGTGCAACATTTGTAATTATAAGACACTGCCTCAGGCAGAATTGTACCCCATCGAATTTGCAGGCTAATTTGGGAATGCTGGGCTATTCCACTGAGGGCCTGGCCAGGGAAGTTTTCGAACCCCTGTGAATAATATCCCTTCAGAATTCCCACAGTTTTTGATTCTGCGTGTGTGTGAGTAAACAGCTGAGCCGTACTTGGAGTGTGAAAGGTTATGGCTACTTGCTTCATTAGTGAGTTTGGACAGTCACCAGCTACTGGTGCTGAACATAAACTGGTGAAAGCCGCATGATAAATCAGCCCTGGGATCAAATAAGTCTTTCCCTGGCATAGAATTCCCACCACAATCAGTCCAAAGGGAGAACATGCTAAAACTCCCAAACAACTGTTCCTGACTTAGCCCTACAATCCCTTCATCAGAGTAAAGATGAGCTCCCTTTGTTCCTCTCATCAAGTCTGAAATCCCTTGAAGACTTGGCTCTAGGCCTGCCTTGCTTGCCCATGCAATGCTGATAGTCTCAGGCTCCCTGCTTGTTAAGCCTCTCTGCTTCTGGACCCGGCTCTGTTGCCGTGAGATGTTTGCTAAAAATCCAACCCCTCCAGAAGCTTTGGGCTGCCGTTCCTCGGGGGTTATGCAGGAGTGGAAGAGAGGAACAGCACTGGATGTGAGGTTAGCCACAAAATGCTGGAGTAACTAGCGGGACAGGCAGCATCTCTGGAGAGAAGGAATGGGTGACGTTTCAGGATGGGACCCTTCCTCAAACCTGACCCGACCCGTCTCGAGTCTCGACCCGAAACGTCACCCGTTCCTTCTCTCCAGAGATGCTGCCTGTCCCACTGAGTTACTCCAGCATTTTGTGTCTATCTTTGGTTTAAACCAGCATCTGCAGTTCCTTCCCACACTGAATGTGATGTTATGGATGTACGCTGTCATTTGCCCCATAACAGTCAGAATGTATACACAAAGCCACAAGCAACGTCAGATGCTGGTTTGCAAAAAAGGGAGACAAAGTGCTGGATTAATTCCATTGTTCAGGCAGCATCTCTGGAGAAAATAGATAGGTGACGTTTGGTGTCGGGACTCTGAAGAAGTGTCTCGACCTGAAACGTTGCCTATCCATGTTCTCCAGGGATGCTGGCTGAGTTACTCCACCACTTTGTGCCTTATGCGGAATATATATGCATGTACCTCTAAATTCCAGCTAATTTAAAGTTGTGTGTACAACCTTGACTGCAGGGACAGTGAGCAGAAAGTACTGGATGTTGTAAAAATGAAGCTTACAAGGTCTGAACTTTTTGTGACTGGACCCACCCATGTGCTTGACAACGTCATCTTGTGAAACGGCCGAGAAATGTCCCTGAGTTCGAGGGGTAATTAGGAACGGACAGTAAATGCTACCTTTGCCAGCAACGTCCACATCCTGTGGTGAATAAATTAAAAATACATCTCTGAGACTGTTTACTACATTCGAGCCACTGTTCATTCAACATTCAACAAGTTTTAATGCATCCATATGGCCCGATGAGAAAATAACCTGGGCACGTTTATGCCCACTTTGTAGTCCATGACTTTTCCTCGCTTCGTGCAATTTGGTGCTATGTTCTATTAAAATAAAAGACTCAAAATTGTCCAGAAAATTATATTAAAAAACATAGACTTCAGTTCAGTTGATTTGCCATTTCTACTATGTGTTTCTCTGAGTGAGCTGTTGCTGTTACATAGCAATGGTCAGATAAGACCATGTCCTCGTTTCATGTTTATTGAATCTGAAGTAAGTTTAAAGTCAAGATACACTTCTCCCACATCCATGCATATGATTCCGTTCACCCTCCCACAGAAATACACACACACACACACCCAGAAGCACTCCAACCCACCGAGTTACACATGTGTAATGTACTTCTCCATAATTCATATCTCATGTAATCTGCTATTCATTTCCTTGACACCCACCCAAGATCTTCCTATTGTCCGGTCTGCAGCTGAGTTCAAAGCAAAGTGGGCAATAACTCGGCACCATTACAGAGTGAGGATCAGCACAGTGTAAGCCAAGTTATTCTGCAGTAAACGGGATCAAAGCAGTCCGAGAAAATCTCCCAACAGTTCCAAGTGGTTGAAAGGGCTGTGATCTGAGTGATTTGAATTGGCAGCCCCCTCATTGGAGATCAGAAATACTTCTGTGCCAAATGTAATAGATGTTCAGAATAGACAATAGACAATAGAAGCAGCAGTAGGCCGTTTGGCCCTTCGAACCAGCATCTGTGATCATGGCTGATCATCCACAATCAGTACCCTGTTCCTACCTTCTCCCCATATCCCTTGACTCCGCTATCTTTAAGAGCTCTATCTAACTCTCTCTTGAAATCATCCAGAGAATTGGCCTCCACTGTCTTCTGAGGCAGAGAATTCCACAGAATAGTAAGATTAAACGAGAACTTACCAGTTTGAAGTTTGATCTTTATTTTATGAGGAGTTACGTTGGTGATTACGTGAAGAAGTCCCGCCAGAGCGCATGCGCGTCAATCTTCAAAGCAGCGGTATGAAATCACAGATATCAGAATATTTGAAGTAACATAGTAAGATCAGGAACATGAGAACTACCATATGACCTTTATGAGAGAGAGGGTTGGGCGTGGTGGGCACGTAATCACCAATGTAACTCCTCATAAAATAAAGATCAAACTTCAAACTGGTAAGTTCTCGTTTAATCTTACTACTTTACTTTGGAGTCACGTGAGTGATTCCGTGAAGAGTTCAAAGCTCTGTGATTTTATGCCGCAGATTCAAATCCTGGCTTCTCACTGCATTGATTGACTCCGGATGAGAAATAATCAATAATGCGTTAAACATGAAATTGAATATCACGCAGTAACAATTTGTTTGAATAATCAAAACAAACAGTAACCCCTCTATCCCAGGGTGAAAAACATAAACAGAACTTAATACTGAATTAGCAAACAACTCCCGATCGTCAATCGGCCGATGGTAAAAATGTTGAAAAAACAATTCATTTGACCACCCGGCGGCTGCGAGAATATGGTCGATGGGAACGTCCATCGCCCTGGCCGCCGATGTTGCTGCTGCCCTAGTGGAATGAGATGTAAACACGTCAGTGTTAATACCTGCCTGAATCAACACTTGCTTTAACCACCTTGAGATAGTCTGCACTGACACTCTCTTGTGTGGTTTCTTGTAACTGATAACAATCCTGTTTCCACATTTCTTAAGGCCCTTGTAGCTTCAATATAATGTAATAAATGTGTCCTTACACATAAACATGGATCAGTAGGATATGCTGAAAACACAATTTTGAAACCCACTGACGAAGCATCTTGAGGACCACACTTACATCCCAGATCGCCATATACCTGGGTTTAGGTTTGGAGTTGAAAATTCCTTTCATCAATCGAGCTATGAGAGGATGAGAACCAATAGGATCTTTCCCTGACCTCATCAAAAGATACAAGGACAAAGCACTTCTAGCTATATTAATGGCGCTACAACTGAGCCCCTCATCATAGTAGAGTGTCGACAGGAACTCTAAAACATCCACAATACCTGCAGTACTATAGTCAATATTATTTTGTACACAATATTGCTCCCATTTTTTACATAAGTAATATACTGCTTTTGAGTACTCTTTCTCCAGGCTGCAGTGAGCATGTCCACAGTTCGCCCAGACAGTTCTCGCCCCAGGTAGGGCCTTCTTAAAACCTGCAAATTAACAAATCAATACGGTCACATAACAGATGACTTTCCCGTGTTACCGGGTGCTCCAGTAAATTCCTACGCTTGGGAACCACCAAAGGAGGTTGGATCGCTAACTGTAACATCAAAGGGAACCATGCTTGAGTCGGTCAATTAGGTATTACAAGCACCCCCGAAGCGGCATCCTGCTTGATTTTTTGCAGACACCGACCTATGAGGCAGAATGGTGGGAAAATGTATAAAAACATACCACTCCAATGTAGCGAGAAAGCATCAATTGCAACTGCCCCCGGGTCTGGTTCCCATGAAACATATTTAGGCAGCTGGTGGTTAAGCCTGGATGCAAACAAATCTATATCTGGCGTTCCATATGTAACTACTATATTATTGAACACCTGGTTCAACATCCACTCTGTGTTGTCATGGAACCTTCGTGACCTGGCGTCTGCTACAATGTTGAATCTACCTGGTAGATAAATAGCTGAAAGCCAAATATCTTTATCAATACACCAGGCCCAAATTTGATTAGCCAATCTGTCACAAGATACTGACTTGATTCCACCCATGTGATTAATATATGCTACTGCCGTAGTGTTGTCAATCTGACACTGAACATGCAGGTTACCTTTGTTAGAGCAATAAGCCTTATCCATAAAAAGCTCCTAAAAGCTCTAAATAGCTAATTCCCCGTGTCTGCAGAAGCGATGCCTCTTGCTCAGTCCATCTGCCTCCACAGCTTGAACTCGTATCCGTGGCACCCCACCCGAGTGCACTGACATCCGTCTGCAAAATCATGGAAGGCTGCTCAAGCACTATATTGCTCGAACTACTGGACACATGCTGAATCCACCATTGCAAATCAGCAACAGCCTCTGCTGATAACTGTATGGGTCTATTATAATGACCCGAATGTATCCTTAGTGCCTGTTCCTTTGCCCTCTGTAACAGTTGGTAGTGCAATGGCCCATATTGAACTGCCGGAAATGCTGCCACTAATTTTCCAAGCAGACTTGCCATTCTCTTACCTTTGCTGGAATTCCAACGAAATTTCATTCGCAGACTCTGCCCATGTTGTCATTTCCATTAGATCGCTGATGCTGCTGGCCAACTTCTCTTGTAGTGGCTAGTCCATCTCCGACTGAGCAGCAATTTTAGAGGCAACGCCCACTGCTTTCCTTCATGCGATCGTCGTGCCTTATGCATTCAGCATGGGATCCCGGCACATAGCCATGTTCGGATTCCTGTTTGGAGTTAATCCATACTAACCTTAGACACTCTTTTAGAGTGGGAGTAATCGCAGCTGAAGCAGGTATCACCATCCATCAGGGGTCCCTGCCTCAATGAGTCGGGTAGTAACCCGACGACCACGCTCAGTCTGCACCCCGAACATCCTCGGGAGTCGCTGACCTTACTGTCAGCGACTCTAACAAGAAGTCCAACGGCAACCGGCTCCTCACTTTACCGCGGACCGTAGCCGGTATCCCCGCGGTCTAGAGAACCCCGCGGCCCATATTTAAAATACATCTCGGGAGTCGCTGACCTCCCTGTCAGCGACTCGAAACAACATGCCCAACAGCCACCTCTATCGTGACCGTAGCTTGCATACCCTACGGTCGACAAAACCCCGCGGCCCGAATTAAACCTCGGGAGTCGCGGACCGTTCTGTCCGCGACTCAACCAGCAAAACCCACCGGCCGCCTGCTACAGCACTCCCGCGGTCCGAAGCCGGCATCCCCGCGGTCAACATTTTCCCCGCGGTCCACCGGGTTATGCTCAATTCGATATCCAGCAGGAACCTGCGAGAAGAGATTCGTGCAACGGACAACCTGAAAAGTAAGTTTAAACTTACCTGCAGGATTTTTCAAACTTACCGCTGGAGGAGCTCTGTGCCTCCCAGCTGGTCTGTGCCAATGCGACTGACGTAATGACGTGCATGCGCTCTGGCGGGACTTCTTCACGGAATCACTCACGTGACTGAAGTAAAATCACAACTCTCTGGGTGAAAACGTTTTTCCTCATCTCTGTTCTAAACGGCCTACCCCTCATTCTTAAACTTTGGCCCCTGGTTCTGGACTCCGCCAACATGGGGAACATGTTTCCTGCCTCTAGCGTGTCCAATCCTATATGTTTCAATAAGATCCCCTCTCACCTTCTAAATTCCAGTGAATACAAGCCCAGTCGCTCCTTTCTTTCAACATATGACACACACAAACACACACACATACTTGGACATACACAGAATCACATATGAGAACATTCAAAATCACACGTGAACATTGAAATGCACACACACACACGCACACAATGTACATACATGTACATGCTCTTACACACACACAAGTGCATATTCTCACACTGGCTCAGGAGCACAATCAGGTGTACATGGATATCTTCGCACACTCACATACACACATATTCCCTCACTTATATATTTTCATCTCACACACACCTGCACACACGATGGTACTCACAGACACACAGACACACACACAGACACATACATGCACAAATAGACACATACACATGCACAAACACACACACAACCACACATACACACATACACACTCACATAAAACACACACATGTATTCTCTCACGTACACACAAATCCACGCACACTCAAGCACGCTCAAACACACATTAGCACACCTGTGATTCCTTAACACACACAGACACACAGACACACAGACACACAGACACACAGACACACAGACACACATAGATATCTAGTTGTATTAATGCTGCAAGACACACATCACACACACTCACGCATGCACACACACACACAAACTCACGCACATGCACACGGACACTCTCACACACACTCTCACACATACACACTCTCACACACTCACCTACGCACACACACCCACACACTCACACACACATACTCTCTCTTGCACACACACACTCTCTCACACAATCACACACACACACACACACACACTTGGACATACACAGGATTATCCGGGATGCTGAGAGCATCATAGTTGAAAGTTTGAGCGAGGTGGCCACACGTAAGGTGCAGGCATAAAATTGCTGGGTGCCCATCAGGAAAGGTAAAAGGAATAGGCAGAGAGAACAGAAATCCCCATGGTCCTTCACGGCATTGGCAGGTCCACCAAACAGTACTTGCACATACGCACTCAGTTGCAATCACAGACGTGTACATTGTCAGTCACTGGCAGTTACTGACGTGTAAGCTCACAGTCTGTGCCCATGATAACCTGAATTTCCATCAGTTGATTCCAAAACAAATGCCACTACACAGGGACGTAGAATAGGGGGTGGCACAGTGGCGTAGCTGGTCGAGCTGCTGCCTCAGCGCCAGAGACCCGGGACTGATCCTGACCTCAGGTGCTGTCTGTGTGGAGGGTACATGTTCTCTCTGTGACCGCGTGGCTTTCCTGTGGGTGCTCCGGATTCCTCCCAGAGCCCAAAGACAAGCGGGTTTGAAGGTTAATTGGTCTCTGTAGATTGCCCTTAGTGTGCAGGGAGTGGATGAGAAAGTGGGATAACACAGTAGTAGTGGGAACGGGAGAGTGATGGACTTGGTGAACCTAAGGGCCTGTTGCCATGCTGTATTTTTGAATCGATCAATCAATGAACAGAAGCACATACGGCGGCACGGTGGCGTAATGGCTGAGTTGCTGCCTTACAGGGTCAGAGTCCTGGGTTCGATCCTGACTAAGGGGCGCTTGTCTGTACGGAGTTTGCACGTTCTCCCCCACGACCTGCATGGGTTTTCTCCGAGATCTTCGGTTTCCTCTCTCACTACAAAGACGTGCAGGTTTGTACGTTAGTTAATTGGCTTGGTTTAAGAGTCCCTCGTTTGTGTAGCGTAGTGTTAATGTGCGGGGATCGCTGGTCGGCGCGGACTCGGTGGGCCGAAGGGCATGTTTCCGCGCTGTATCTCTAAACTAAACCGAGCTAAATAAACTATAGGAAGTTGTAGAGGGCTGTTTGGCCGCTGGAGGCTGCTCCACCATTTAATAAGGTGGCGACTGATGCAAGTAAAAGGATGTCCAGAAGCAAGATGTACACAATGTCCACATGTCTGCTGTCTCGATGTACACACGTCTTGGAGCACTGAGTCACAATTGCAGGTTAACTACTACAGCCTTGGGCAGGCAGGCTGGGCTAGACCTTGACTTCACACATTGTGTGGGAAGAGTCATTGTGAGTCCATGTCCTGAGCCCTTTTTACCCCTTCTCTACATCTACTGAATTACTGGAAGAGGGTTACGGAGATTATAGAACAGTGCAGCACAGGAACAGGCCCTTCGGCCCACAATGCCACACAAAGAGTGGTGCATGTATGCAACGAGCTGCCAGAAGAGGTAGTTGAGGCAGGGACTATCCCAACATTTAGATTCAGAATCAGAATCAGAATCGCACTTTATTCGCCAAGTATGTTTTGCAACATATACGAGGAATTTCATTGGCCAGGTCAGTCATACAATTAAAAGTAACAAATCACTTCAAAAACACATTTTAACATGAACGTCCACCACAGTGACTCCTCCAAATTGATCACATCTCCGGGAAGTCCCTGCCCCGATCCCCTCCCCCCTCCCCCCACATAAAACAAACCGAAGAACATTAAAACAAAACTTTTAACAAACTAAAAAATAACCAAAAGAGTGAAAAGACAAACAGGCTGCCGGCGGGGCTGCCATCTCCCCGGTGCCCATGGTGGTTTAAGAAGCAGTTAAACAGGTACATGGGTAGCACAGGTTTGGATGGATATGGACCTAATGCTGGCAGGTAGGACTAGTGTAGCTGGGACATTGGTGGCTGGTGTGGGCATGTTGAAGGGCCTGTTCCCATATTGCCCAGAATGTCCATGCTGAACACGACGCCAACTTAACCTAATCTCTGCCGGCAGATAATCCACATCCCTCCACTTCCTGCATATCCATGTGCCCGTCTAAAACCCTCAAATGCCACTATCGTATCTGCCTCCTCCACCCCTGCCTGCCAGTGCATTCCAGACACCCATCACCCTCTGGGTAAAACATTTGCTCATATATCTTGTCCCTCTCACCTTAAAGCAATGCCCTCTCGTCTTTGACATTTCCACCTTGAGTTTAGTCTCGCTATGAGCATGGATATATGGATTTTTTCCCAGCTCATATCAGGCAACTGAACTATCCTTCCGCAACCAGAGAGCAGTCCTGAACTACCATCTACCTCAGCGGAGACCCTCGGACTATCTTTAATCGGACTTTACTGGCTTTACCTTGCACTGAAAATCATTCCCTTATCATGCATCCGTACACAGTGAATGGCTCCATTGTAATCATGTATTGTCTTTCCGCTGGCTGGTTAGCACGCAACAAAAGCTTTTCACTGTACCTTGGTGCATGTGACAATAAACTAAACTAAACTAAACTAAAGTCTTCATACAGTGTGGAAACAGGCTCTTCGGCCCATCTACCCAGGCCGACCAACATGTCCCATCTCCACTAGTCCCTGTCTGCATTTGGCCCATATCCCTCTAAACCTATCCTTTCCATGTGTAGGAAGGAACTGCAGATGCTGGTTTAAACCGAAGATAGACACAAAAATCTGGAGTAACTCAGCGGGATAGGCAACCCCTCGGGAGAGAAGGAATGGGTGAAGTCGAGAAGTTTTTTTGGGTCGAGAAGTCTGAAGAAGGGTCTTGACCCAAAACGTCACCCATTCCTTCTCTCCAGAGATGCTGCCTGTCCCGCTGAGTTACTCCAGCTTTTTGTGTCTCTCCTTTCTATGTACCTGTTTTCTTAAACGTTGTGATGGTACCTGCTGTAACCACTGCACTGCACCATAACCAATGTAGTGAATGAAACAATCAACCTCCCCAGGCGGACACATCCATGTTAACTGGAGAGAGAAAAGAAAATGTTGACATTTGGGGAACATAGAGGTGGTTTTTCCCGAAAGAAGTGAAGCAGTTTTCAGTGGCTGGCAGCTGCTCGTGTGAAAGCTAACAGTCTGCACTGATGACACACTGAGTTTCTTTCAGTCGATTCCAAAACAGCAGCTTAAGCCTAATGTCCAGTCGTACTTCCGCTTCACAAATGTACAAATCCACACTCCATCAGCAGCAGGTGATCTCACTGGCATGCAAAGTGTAGCCTGTGTTGCAACGGCTTAAGAAATGGGCTTAGTATTTAATTGCTCACATTTGTTTCTGACTTGACTTCCTAATGTTGGGTTCGAAAAACATTCCTTTTGTTTTTCTGGTATAAGACCAAAATAAGTAGTCTTCTGTTGCCGGCACTAAAGTGCACATTCAGTACACGTGCAGGTTGAACACCTCTATCGGAAGTCATTGAATTCGCTGCAATCGGGTCCCAGAGACCGTGTCGGTATGGCACTTGGTTATAGCGTGTAGCAGGAGACTTTTTTCCCCCCCCTCGATTCTGCGACCTAACGTCCAAACCACATTCGTAAAGGAAGGAGGCATCACAGCGTCATACGGTATGGTTACAGGCCCTTCGGCCCCACTTGCCCACGCCGACAGCCCACAGATTGAATGAATGGACGATACTTTATTATCACATGTGACATGTCACCGTGAAATGCTTTGTTTTGCACACCCTGCACAAGGTATGCAAAGAGGCGCCACGTATGGGGCGCAGACATCGTTACAAAATGTTCAATATAGTCCCCAATGGTCTCTCTTTGTTCTCTCAGCGCCCCCCCCCCCCTCCACCCTTCCCCCTACCCCACCCCACACCCCCTCCCCAAGCTGTATCCATCTTTGTTCTTCTATAGGGAATGAAATACAAATATGGTGCAGTTAAATATACAAATGTTGACGAAGCATAATTACAGTGTACAAAGTATGAAGGAAGGTATTAGTGGTCTCCTGTCTTAACTCTGTGGCATGACGGTGGAATTTACATGCCTACCTTCAGTGCTTTAAGTGGAAGAACATCCTGTCTAGTTTTTACCCTGATGCAGCGGTAGAGTTGCTGCCTTATAATGCTCACAGTGCTGGAGACCAGGGTGCTGTCTCTACGGAGTTTGTATGTTCCCCCTGTGACCGCCTGGGTTTTCTCCGAGGACTCCGGTTTCCTCCCACATTCCAAAGACGTACAGGTTTGTAGGTTCATTGGCTTTGGTAAAAATTGTAAAATTGTGTGTGTATGATACTGCACGGGTGATCGCTGGTCGGTACGGTCTCGGTGGGCCGAAGGGCCTGTTTCCACGATGTATCTCTAAACTAAACTCATTTTTAGTTGCTTTTGTGGGTGTAATGAATAAAGAGTTGAGAGAAGAATCAATGAAAAAGTGTACTCACTCTTTCCTCAACATACCATGTCCCCCCCTCCACTCAAATCTGGTCCGCACCCATTTCTGCCCTCCCCCCCACCGTCGCCTTCTACCTATATCCCTCCCTCTGGCTTTACATTTCACTCCTCGTTTCTCCTCTCTCCTTATCTGACACCCGTTTGTCTCCGTTTCATCGATAGCCTCTCTTTCTGTTGCCCTCATGTGTATCCAACTATCACTTGTGATACTACAGATGTTGGTTTGAAACTGAAACCTACCTGATCTCCCCAGCTGCTAAACCCATTCCCACACTGACCTTTCTGTCCTGGGCCTCCTCCATGTTGACCTGCTGAGTTCCTCCAGCACTTTAGCATCAAGACTTATTAGGGAAAGGGGGGACTTTCCACTGGCTTATGGATAAACAGTGATTGTTCACAGGGCTGCAAAGGAAGGTAGAGAGAGGCACAGAGTCCCACCCACCCACCCCACACTTCGCAGATGGAGTATCTCAGGTGCCTGTCATTTACTATGTGACCATTGGTGTTGAGAGAGACTCAGTTCTGTTTCCCTCAGTCTTACTCGCAATTCTGAATTAACTCCAAAGACCTACTGGATTGTAGGCTAAAGGGGGGGAGAAGGTGGGAGAAGGAGTGGAGACACTTTTAAGAAGCCAGACAACTTTTAATAAAGTTTGGCGGGCATTTTCCTTGGTCCTGAAAACTCCAATGAGCCAATTAAAATACCCAGTCAGCGAAGGAGATTGCCTACGGCTGCCGTCGACTGCCTATAACTACATAGCGACCCCACTCCACTGCACTACGAGTTCAAAAGAACCATGCCGACCAGTTTTTACTTGCGGAAAATTTTTCAACATGCTGAAAAACTTTCCTCGACCAACTTCGGGAACTTCCCTCGAGCATGAAGGAGAGTTCCAGTGACCTCATAGGACCTCCTAGGACCACGTGTCGACCACGCTGCGAGTTTGAGTCGAGGGCAAACTCTTCTAAACTCGCAGATTAGGCCGCTGCAGTGGGACAGCCCCTTAACAGTGAGATTCCTGCTCGGCAGCATCGTGTTGTGAGTGACTTTCAGAACGTTGACAGTATATTGGCAAACTCTCAATCACAGGCTCCTCTGGAAGGTAGCTCATCCCAGGCTAATCTCTCGTATCACAATGGCATTGAAGTTTGAAGCTAAAGCTAGTGTTGGTTGACCCTTCTTTACACCCCCACCAAGACTCGTCCCACGGCTCAGAGAACTCTGATCTCAACTGAATCTGCCTCTTATAAAATGAAGAACAAAAAGAATTTTGCCTGGCCGTTAACATCATGTTTTCTTAATACTTTGTGTTGTGTGTTAGATCTGAAAAACATGTTTCTGCCTGTGAATTATTCCAGAACCTGAGGAGTGGGGCAGGATTATAAGACAGACACTAATAAATTTAATCAAAGCTAAGAGAACACTGTTTAAGATGCTGGAGAGAATATAGAAATCACAATCGAGGAGAATAATGTGGGATTCCTTCAAAAGGAAGCTAAATGAATGCATGAGGTAAGTACAAGGCTGTCCGCATTAGCATTTAGAGACATGGGAGATAATTTTATTGCAACATGTAAGAATCTGAGTGATCTTAGCAAGGTAGATTCTGAAGTTACTACCCCCTCTCGGGGGAAGCTAAAATTGGGGCCGTGTTTCAGAAGAAGGGGCAGTGCACTGAAGATGGAGATGAGGAGAAGTTTCTATTTTCAGTGGGTAGCGAGTCTTGAAATTCTTTACCTCGGAGATTTGTGGAGGTTGAATTATTGAACATAGTCAAGTCTATGAAGAGATAGCTACATTTTTGGACTGTTTTCGAATGAAGGGTTGTTGTGGAACAGGCTAAGATCAGTTCCTGCATGATCTTCTTGAAAGGCATGTTCAAGCAGGCATGAAAAACAATATGGAGACACAAGGAACTGCAGATGCTGAAAACCTGAGCAAAACACAAAGTGTTGGAGGAACTCAGTGAGTCCCAGCAGCATCTTTAGTCTTTAGATTTTACTTCGGAGTCACGTGAGTGACTACGTGAAGAACCCGTCCAGCACGCATGCGCGACATTAGCGTTCACGCAGTGCAACAGCGACGAACAGGAGTACAGGCGCTCCTGCTACAAGTTTAAAAAAGCGGACCATCAGGTAAGTACTTACTCTGAGGTCGTACTCAGGAAGCTTTGCTCTGCTTTGTGAATTCCAGGTTGAAGAAGCTGGGAAAAATGAGCAAAGCACGGCAAGGGAAAAAGACCGCCCCCCGTTCGACTCCAACAGAACGGGAGTGTCCCATCAGTGGGGGGCAAGAGGCGGCACCTGGACCGCACATGCTGCGGTCCACAATCATTGAAACCGAGCCGAGCCCAGTACCGCTAGCGCAGCCTGACCAACAACAGCGGGCTGGAGGTAAATCAAGATGAAAAACTGACCGGCCGGTTAAATCTGATAACTCCGATGAGGACGACTCTCCACCTGAGAGCGGCAGAGGTAGCTGCCTGAGCCACATGGAAAGGCTCATGGAGCAAATGCTTCAGCGAGACTTGCTTCGGGAGCTGGAGCAGTCTCGCCAAGGGAATTCAGGCACTCCCACATCAGTGCCTTACAATGCACTGGCCATCGCTTCCCCCTCAGCCGAGGGCAGCGTTGGCGACCAGGGCTGGGCTGGTCAGGAACAGGGGTCATTGGCCGAAGATATCGGGAGTACGCTTGGGGTACAGGACCAGGAAGAGCTGCTGGGTGTGGTGAATCGCTACGTGGCTACACCACGAGCAGGGCGGCCGTTGCAGCCAAAACTGGCGGCCAGCATTAACCACCTGTCCCTCAAACCCCTACAAGAACAGGTTTGTCAATGAGGCACTAGAACTCTACTCGCCTCCGGAGAACTGCAGTTCGCTCAACGTACCGGCCGTTAACAGCCAAATCTGGGGGTATGTTGGACAGAGTATCCGGAACCAGGAGCTAAAATTACAGCGTATCCTCAAGCTCCTGACGACAGGGATAACATCCTATGCTCGTTCCGTGGATGGGGTGGATATGACCACCAACCAGCAAGACACTCTGGCTCTGCTGTGCAACACTCAATATGAGATAAACAACCTACGCAAGGAGATAATAAGACCTGCCCTCAATCCTAAATATGCAGGACTGTGTAAAACACCGGCCTCAGAGCCACAGATCCTGTTATTTGGAAAGGACTTGACAAAACAAGTGAAAGACCTGGAGGAAGAGTCCAAAGCATTCGGCCTCATGAGGGCAGGCCCCGGAACGAGCAGACCCACACAACCCAGACGGCAGTACCCCACCGCGTCCATCAGTCGACCTCAAACTTATGGGACTGGTGAAAGCTCGGGGTCCGCATACCATCCCCGAAAGCCTATTTTAGGCCAGGGCCCAGAGCGGACCCCATGGAAAATGCGCCACCCCCAACCAGCAGTACATCCAGCAGTACAACGACGGATGAAGAAACTGAAGAAGGAACACTCCCATAACTATGGAGGTAGGTGGGTCTGGTTCCTACCAGCATATAAAAAGTGGGGGAACTGTACTAACAGGGGGGACCAGGTAAGCTAAATACAGTGGCAGACACCAGGTCACGCAAATTCAATGATAACACCGAATGGATGTTAAATCCTAAAGCTTTTGCTAAAATTACAAAGCAATATGGCACACCAGGTATCGATCTCTTTGCATCCAGACTAAATCACCAGGTACCAATGTATATCGCTTGGGAACCAGACCCTGAGGCAGCAGCGATAGATGCATTCGCGCTGAACTGGGGCAACTATTTCTTTTATGCTTTTCCCCCCCTTCTGCCTCATCAGTAGGGTACTACGCAAAATACAGATGGACTCTGCTTCAGGTATTTTGATAGTACCCAACTGGCCTACACAGCCATGGTTCCCAATGGTCCTCGACATGGTCATCGAAACTCCTATGACCTTTCCCAGTAGCCCAGACCTATTGACTCACCCGGTATCAGGCATAAGTCATCCATGCCATGGCAAAATTAACCTACTGGGTTGCAGATTATGAAAAGACCACTGCTGGGCCTGGGATTGTCTGACAGGACCATCAACACGATGACAGCGTCCCACCGTATGTCCACCAGGAAACAATACCTATCGAGCATCAGGAAGTGGGAAAGATACTGCTCGAATACTGGGACAACATACTCATCTACAACCATAACCAATGTACTGGAGTTCCTGGCCGGCCTTCACCATAATGAAGGACTGAGCTACAGCGCCATCAATATTGCCAGAAGTGCTCTGTCAGCCTACTTAAAACAAGTTCCAGGACAACAGGCCATAGGGTCTCACCCGCTGGTGATCAAACTCATGAGGGGTATATTCAACTCCAACCCCCCTAGACCTAGGTACACCCAAATCTGGGATGTCAGTGTGGTCCTGACATATCTAAGGGGATGGTCACCAGCCAGGTCTCTCACCCTGGAACAGCTAACCCTGAAAACGGTCATGCTGATGGCACTAGTCTCAGCACAAAGAGTCCAGTCCCTCCACTTACTGCGACTGGACAACATGGTTATAACACCAGACCGGGTCTCATTCACCATTCAGCTGATAACGCAGCGCAGGCCAGGAACTTCAGGCCTAGTTATGGATTTCCGGGCATACCCACCTGACCCACGGTTGTGTGTCATGACTCACCTACTCACTTACATCAACACAACAAGAGATTCCCGAGGGAGAGAAAAAGCCTTATGGGTCAGCCACAAGAAACCTCATCTCAAGATGGCTCAAGCAGGTACTGGGAGCTGCTGGAGTAGATACTGACGTATATACATCTCACTCCACTAGGACAGCATCCACATCGGCGGCTAAAAGGATGGACGTACCACTGGACCACATCCTGGCTGCAGCGGGGTGTTCCATGGAGAAAACGTTCCAAACGTTCTACAACAAGCCGCTAGCAGAACCTGTGTTATTTGCAGAAAGAGTTTTAGAATCTGCAAATATATAATTTAAACCCGGGGGAGCATTTTCTTTTGTTATTGTTTAATAAATACCATTATTGTTTACAAACAGATTCATGGTTGATTACGATAACATACTTCCTCCCTTGAATGACTTCGGCAGCGAGTGAAGTATGAACTGTTACACGGTTTGAAATCACAGAGCTTTAAAATCTTCACGTAGTCACTCACGTGACTCCGAAGTAAAATAGTAAGATTAAACGAGAACTTACCAGTTTGAAGTTTGATCTGTATTGTATGAGGAGTTACGATGAGGGATTACGTGCCCTCCGCTCCCACCCTCAATTATAGAGATCAACTGGTATCTTAGTTCTCCTTTTCTTTACTATGTTTATTTCAATTATTGTGTTTCCTGTGATTCCACACCGCTGCTTTGTAGTATGTCGTGCATGCGTGCTGGACGGGTTCTTCACGTAATCCCTCATCGTAACTCCTCATAAAATACAGATCAAACTTCAAACTGGTAAGTTCTCGTTTAATCTTACTATTTTACTTTAGACTTTAAAGATACAGCGCAGAAACAGGCCCTTCGGCCCGACAGCTCCATGCTGACGTACACTGACACTATCCTACACACTAGGGACAATTTACAATTTTTACCAAAACCAATTAACCTACAAACCTGAAGGAAGGAACTACAGATGCTGGTTTAAATCGAAGATAGACACAAAATGCTGGAGTAACTCAGCGGGACAGGCAGCATCTCTGGAGAGAAGGAATGGGTGACGTTTCGGGTCGAGTCTAAAAGATTAGGCTAATTTCTAAAAAGTTTTTAAAAAGTGAATAGTTTTCAAGTCCTAAACCCCTCTAAATGCTTTTCAGTCTTTGCACTGTGTGCCTGCCAAAGAGCCTGATAGAACAAATCTCTTGTAAATCAGCAGCTGCCAGATTGAAGAGAGTTACTGGATAGTTATTATGTAAGTGAAGCAATGTTTAGTTTTCCAATAAGTGCAATTCTGCTAATTTGCCATTTACCTTGATTTCGGAAAAAACCCTCAAAATGCGCATCATTCTGGAATGAATTGTTTGCTTCATGGGTGGATACGTTAGTCATGGTTCAGTATCTAAGTAGTGCTTATTCTTGAAACAGCATCCAAAGCATGCAATCGCATTGATGGCAGTTGTTAAAAAAGCCACAGGTATGATTAATGGCTTGGACGTTTACCATCAAATTCTGAGAAACTTACTGGCTTCATGTTGTAGGTGAGCTCAGTTTGTTTATTCCACATTCAGCTGTCAAATGAAGTGCCGGAAAAGGAAAGAGAAGGAAAATGCGGAAATTTCAAATATCGCCAGTCACAAACCTGACTGTGGTTTATATTGAGACGGCATATACCATGCCTGAAAAATTGCTACAGGAATCACTCCTCTTGAGTTTGCAGCTATGCGGAGGTGGCACTTTATGTGTCGGAAGGAGAAAAACGGCAAGTGTCTCCTCATAAGGTCTTAAGGTCATAAGTGATAGGAGCAGAGTTAGGCCATTTGGCCCATCAAGTCTACTCCGCCGTTCAATCATGGCGGATCTATCTCTCCCTCCTAACCCCATTCTCCTGCCTCCTCCCCCATAACCTCTGACACCCGTACGAATCAAGATGCACAGTCCTGATGCAGAACCATGAAGCAACGCTATTCTATCCATGCAACCTTGCAACGAGAGGGAATTTGCCCAATAGAAAGATACACAAAGGGAGGCTTCATAACCTTGAAAATGATTCAGAAAGAGCAGAGCTAGCCTTGCATTGTTACTGTTGGAATTGGCAGGAAGTAATTTTATTTCAAGGTACAAATACAAATTAAAGGCAATGTTGGAGAAAAGAACATTGACACAGAGGCAGATTGATAGTAAGATTAAACGAGAACTTACCTAAGTTTGAAGTTTGATCTTTATTTTATGAGGAGTTACGTAGGTGAAGAACCCCGCCAGAGCGCCTGCGCGTTAATCTTCAAAGCAGCGGTGTGAAATCACAAAAAACAACAACCGAAGTAATATAGTCTCATAATAAAACGAGTAATACAAGAACTTCCATCTGACCTTTATGATAGAGGGTAGGGTCGTGGCGGGCACGTAATCACCTACGTAACTCCTCATAAAATAAAGATCAAACTTCAAACTTAGGTAAGTTCTCGTTTAATCTTACTATTTTACTTCGGAGTCACGTGAGTGACTACGTGAAGATTTTAAAGCTTTGTGATTTCATGCCGTGGATCAATCCCGGCTTCTCACTGCATAGATTGACTCGGAACGAGAATAATCAATCATGCATTCATAATAACATTTGTACCACAAATGCAGTAATTCATTTCAATAATGAAATTAATCAGATCCCCTTTAAACCAGAGGAATTTACACAGAACTTAAAATAGTTTCTGCACACAATCCCGCATTAACAATAGGCCGATGGTAAAAATGTTGAAACATCAACTCATTGGACCATCCGGCGGCTGCGAGGATATGGTCGACGGGGACGTCTTATGCCCTGGCCGCCGACTTTTCTGCTGCCCTAGCCGAGTGAGACGTAAAAACATAAGTGTTAATACCAGCAGCTGTTATGACTTCTTTTATCCATCAGGAAATAGTCTGTATTGACACTCTCTTGTGTGGTTTCTTGTGTGTGATTAACAACCCAGTTTCCGTATTTCTTAAATTCTTTGTGACCTCAATGCATTGTCACAAATATGTCTTAACACAGAGACAAGGATCATTTGGATATGCTGCTAGCATAATTTTAAATCCTGTCACACCTGGCCTAATTTGCTTTAATAGATATAGAATGTAACCTTGTCTTCAGTTACTTCCATAGTGTCTATTTGTAATTTTCCAAGTGTTTGCACTCGTTGTGCTGTCACTCATGCCATAAGCATGAATACTTTCATCCTGAGCTTGACCAAAGGTAAAGACACACTTGGTGACCATTCACGAAGTAGTTTCAGTACCACACTTACATCCCAGATTGTCATGTACCGAGGTTTCGGTGGTTTGGAATTAAAGATTCCTTTCATTAGTCTGGAAAGAATTGGGTGTGACCCAATTGGGTTTATTTCTGAATCCAGAACCAAATATGAGGGCAATGCACTTATGGCTGAATTAATTGCACTACAACTCAGACCTTCATCATAATAGAGTTTTGACAGATTTTCTAAACATTTGAAATATCTGCAGTACTATATTGCTAATTCTTTTGTACACAGAACTTTTCCCATTTCTTAATATAAGAAAGGTACTGTTTTTTGAGTGCTCTTCCTCCAGGCTGCCGTAAGCATGTCCACAGTACGCTCAGACAGTCCTCGCCCCAGAAAAGGCCTTCTTAAACCTGCAAATCAACAAATCCAAACGATCATATAACGGATGTTGTTTCCCTGTTACAGGGTGCAGCAATAAATTACTCCTTTTTGGGACTTTCATCAACATTTGTGTTGTTAATTCTAATATCAACGGATACCATGGCTGTGTAGGCCAATCTGGTATTACCAATACACCTGAATCAGCATCTTGCCTGACTTTAAGCAAACACTGGCTTATAAGGCAGAAAAGTGGAAATATATATGACAACATACCACTCCAATGTAGCGAGAAAGAATCAATCGCCATTGCTCCTGGATCTGATTCACATGAGACATATCTCGATAGCTGATGATTCAGTCTAGATGTAAACAAGTCAATGTCGGGCATTCCAAATCTGATTACTATATCATTGAATACCTCTCGATTCAACATCCATTCTTATTATCATGGAACTTTCGTGACCTGGTGTCTGCTATCGTGTTCATTCTACCTGGTAGATAGATAGCTGAAATCCAAATATTCTTTTCAATACACCCAGTCCAAAGTTGATTAGCCATTTTGTCACATGACCCTGACTTGATTTCATCCATATCATTAATATAGGCAATTGCTGTTGTGTTTATCAATCTGAACTTGAACATGCCTTTTAGTTGTGTTAGAAAAATTACCTTGGAGTCCATAGAAACATCCTAAAACTCCAAATAGTTAACTGCCCATGTCTGCAGTAACAATGACTCTTCCTGATTCCATCTGCCTCCGCAGCTAGATGCTAAGTCAGTTTCACCCCATCCTAGTGTACTGGCATCTGTTTGTAATATCATGGAAGGTTTGTTCAATCAGCACTCTGCTGGAGCTGCTTGAGACATGTAGAATCCACCACTGCAGATCAGAAACAGCATTTGTTGTCAGTTGCATGGTTCTATCAAAATGACCAACATGCATTCTCAGTGCCTGTTCTTTAACTCTCTTCAGCTGTTGATAATGTAATGGTCCGAATTGGACTGCTGGGAATGCTGCTACTAATTTTCCCAGTACCTGTCTGATTGAGGGGTTTGGTCGTTTACCAGATTACTGCAATCTTTAATCAACTCCACCCTTTTTTCACTGGGCAAAGTAATTTTCATTTGGACTGAATCAATTGTGAACCCCAAATAATCAATCGAGGTACATGGTGTTAACCTTGATTCCTTTGGATGAATTAGAAACCCCAAACTTTCAAAAGTTGATTTCACAACTGCCACAGATGCTTCTGTTGACTGTTCTGTCCTTCCTATAATCAGGACATCATCCAAAATATGCCATTAGTACATGCCCCTGGCTTCTTAGCAACCCCAGAATTGGTTTTAATAATTTTGTGAATATTCTGGGAGCGGACGTTAACCCATTAGGCAAAGCTTTGAACTGCCATAACTGGTTCATCCATGTAAATTTAAGATACTGAATATGTATCTTTTAAATCTATAGTTGCCATATGACATGCTTCTGAAATAAGTTGTTTGGCAGTCACAAATGTCTCTTTTTAAAATGTTTAAATTAAACAAAAGGATTCAGACTTGTCAAGTCTAGAATAATCCCACATCCTCGATCCTTTTTTGATCGAGGGAATATATTTAACATAAATTGGTGAATTTGGTAGACTGATTCTTCAATAACACCTTTTATATATAGGGTTTGAAACGCAGCTTGAACCTCCATCACTTATTTTTGTGCAAACCATATGACAATTACAGCAGGAAAACAGGCCATCTCGGCCTTTCAAGTCCATGCCGAAGAAGTGGAGAATTCTGCTAGGAACATGCTGGACAGGCAAATCATAATTTGGATTGAATTCAATTCGAAATCCTTGTATACTATTCAGAATTACCACATCTGAAGTAATCTTCCAATTGTTTATAGAAGAGACATAATCTGCCTCCAACTTTTGGACTTAATCCAGTTAGTATGTTCCCATGAGAACCAGGTCCACCTACCTCTTGAGTCATTTGAGTACTCTGAGATTCCTGGATTCTCCCGGAAGCACCCTCACTGGTTCTTGCTCCCGCTGCAGGCCGCCAGCTACGTCCCTGCGTTAATGAGCGACTTGATCCTGTCCAGGATCCGTATGACGTCTGAAAGGATATTCCTCTTTACAGACTTTACAACCATTGATGTTTTCATCAATCCTGTTTTCGCTTCATCTTCCAACTCTTTAACACATCTCTCGAGATCCTCTCCAAAGAGTAAGTTGGGTAATTGTATATTACTTGGTTTGCAGAGTGCTGCGAATTTCGGATTCATAATAGGCCGTATAGCACCTTTCCTCGGACAATTGATCTCGAAGTGGGTGCTGCATAGCAACCCCAGTGCTTTCTGATGCAACTCCGTCATCTCTTGGCTTTTATCTGCTATTCTGGCAAAAGCAGTAATTCCAGAACCCAGCAGCTTTAATATTCTCTGCAATTTTAATTCTTGAGTTCTCATAGTCATACTCAATTGATTCCAGATGATTTGATTCACTGCTGGTGCTTTCAGCAACACACGGTTGCTTGGGGTCTCATGCTTTCTTGCAGTATCATCCATCTCCTGCCGTTCCAGCTGATGGGAAACCAAGTAATTTATTAAGGAGGCCAGCTCATCTCCTAGTGGCTCTCCTGACCCTGACGGGGCAGCGAAACGTACTGCCAGTGGTGGAATATCTGGTATCTGCAGTTCTTCACCTTGTATAGCCTCACCGTCAGAGTCGGGGTCTGAACTCTCATGACCCATAGCACTCTCCTCATCTCTGAGGGTGCATTCCATCAGCCCTGTGCCAGGTGCTGTTAGGCTGCTACCAGCAGCTTGTATTTCAGTACACTCCCTGAGTGTACTTTGCTCCAATAGCCTATGCAGAAGGCTTTCCATCTGGCTAATACGCACAAAGGCAGTATCTAGCCCTGGAGCTTTCATTGCCTGGGACTCCTCCTCCGTGGGCCGTCTGGATTTAAACTTGGCCTTTCGCCCGACAGGCGCTGACTGAGTTTTCATCAGTCCCAGGTCCACAGTCGCTATGCTCACCGCTGGCGACTGTACTGGGGTTAGAGGTGGCTGGCTTGTACCCGGAGATTCCCGACTTTCTGCCTGCTGAATCGCACGCCTCTTCCCCCTGCCCATTTTTTTTTCCATGGCGTCTGTGAAAAAATCCCATAGACCCACAGAAAACGGACCTGGAAATACTTTAAAAAGTTTCTACTTACCTTGTTGTTGTAAAAACTACAAACCACTGGAGGAGCTCTGCTCCTCACGTCCGTTTGCGTCAAGGCGTCTGACGTAATGACGCGCAGGCGCACTGGCGGGGTTCTTCACGTAGTCACTCACGTGACTCCGAAGTAAAATTGATCATACCTATAATAGGAAATGTATCACTTACCACTAACAGAGAATGCAGCAAATCTTATGACAAAATAAAATACACACACACACATCAAGCCTGATCAAACTAGCGTGTGTGACTATTAACCTCGACCAGTTCAAAGCCAGGTGGAAGAACAACAGAACAAGTTAAGGGTCTGTCCCACTGTACGAGGTAATTCAAAAGTTCTCCCGAGTTCTCCCCTGATTCGAGCTCGTGTAATGTACGTAGCGGGTACGTAGGGGCTCGTACGAGTAAAAAGTAATAATTTTTTTCATCACAAGTATTTTTTTACTCGTGGACATTTTTCACAGTGTTGAAAAAACATCACGAGTTTACCGGATTTCCCGAGTACCTACCGTTAGCATTACGAGCCACTACGTGACATCCACGAGCTCCAACGTACCCGCTACGTACATTACACGAGCTCGAATTAGGGGAGAACTCGGGAGAAGTCTTGAATTACCTCGTGCAGTGGGACAGGCCCTTTAGAAGATAGTGGAAGATCAGTACTCACATGACAATGATAAACTAAACTAAGTAGGCATTTCCTGTCATGGTTGTACCCAAGGCCAATAAGATGATTAGTTAATGCAGCATCTATGACGTGGGTCGCTGTCAGGCCCTCACTGAAGAGCAGCATCTGTTATTCGTTATTCAGAACGGTGGGAGCCAAGTTTCGTCACGAGGCTACACCTATGGTATGAATGCACTCGATTAAACTATAGGGTTTAGAATCAACGATGTTATCCAATGCATAGGCGTAGGTCCTGTAACCACATGGAACTAACGCCCCACCAAAGGAGGTCCAAAGAGGGGCGCCACGGTGGTGCAGCGGTAAAGTTGCTGCCTTGCAACGCTAGAGACCCGGGTTCGATCCTGACCACGGGTGCTGTCTGTACGGAGTTTTCCCCGGGGGCTCCGGTTTCCACCCACACTCCAAAGACGTACAGCTTTGTAGGTTAATTGGCTGGGTGACTTTGTAAATTGTCTCTAGTGTGTGTAGGATAGTGTTAGTGTATAGGGTGCTCACTGTTTGGTGCGGAGACAGTGGGCCGAAAGGCCTGTTTCCGCGCAGTATCTCTAAGCTAAACTAATTGACGAGCTGGAAAGGCGCACATCACTGCTGACGTGGCGAGGGTGATCGTCCGACAACCACTAGTACCGACAAAGTCAATCTTCTCTCTTTAGGAGAGGCTCTCTGATGACTACATCATTGTAATACGAAAATTAAATGATGTACATGTGACTAGAATCTATCTAGCTCAGACTGAAGGTGAACATCAATGGTTTACAGCCTTTTAAGGACAAAAACAGAACCTACTTCTAGGAAGAAGAGAATGAAATCTCTTGAATATCGTTCAAAAATCACTGCTGATTTGATCAGAGTTGGTGCTGGTACGTCATCCTCTGCAGTAACGGCTTGGAAAGAATGAAGTGTGGAGATGAAGTGAGTATCAGTAGGGAACATGAGAACTTATGCAGAAGGTTTAAAAAGCAAATCCTTATTGGTACATTATTTATAAACCAGGACATTGAAACTTGCAGATGATGCCACACGATATAGAGTCATAGAGTCTTACAGTGTGGACTACAGGCCCTTCAGCCCAACCTGTCCATACTGACCTATCTGCACTAGCCCCACTTGCCAGCACTTGCCCAAATCCCTCCAAACCTGTCCTATCCATATACCTGTCTAATTGTTTCTTAAACGTTGCAGTAGTCCCTGCCTCAACTACCTCCTCTGGCAGCTCGTTCCATACAACCCACCACTCTTTGCGTCTGGCATAAGACCATGACATCTACAGTCGACAGCGTTGCAATCTCGGCTCAAACCTTCCTTCCACACAGTGACAGAGGTGGAGGGATGCTGCAGCACCAGTTGTTCTTGATGCTCAGGTTTCTCTTTTCCTCCTCGCTTCCTCCATTCCAGCTGCCTCGTGTGAGCGAGCAATCCTTTTTAATGGGAAACAGGCCGATTCAGTGCTTGCTTTTCCCAGTTGTGCATCAATCTCCAATCTCTTCAGGGATGTTTTGAAGGGACGTTGAATCTGTGAGAATCTCTTTGAGTCTGTGAATGAACACTGAGAAGTACAGTGTGAGGAATCAGCCTAGAATCCAGGCCGCAGGCGTATCGTGCCCCAGTCATATCAACCTTATTCTATGCTTGTGAGAAAAAGCTTCAACTTGGTTCTCATGCTACCCAGTCAAATCATACTGTACATGATTACAATCTAGCCGTACATGAGCAGAACAGATTGGAACAGAGGAGAACGCTCCCTTACCATCGGACCTCAGACGGTACTGCTGAGAGATCGACGTATCGGCTGCTAAACGCTTTAACTCCCCCTCCCATTCCCACACTGACCTTTCTGTCCTGGGCCTCCTCCATTGTCAGAGTGAGGACCAATGCAAATTGGAGGAACAGCATCTCATATTTCACTTGGGCAGCTTACACCCCAGGGGTATGAATGGTACACAAAAATGCTGGAGAAACTCAGCGGGTGCAGCAGCATCTATGGAGCGAAGGAAATAGGTAACGTTTCGGCCCGAAACGTTACCTATTTCCTTCGCTCCATAGATGCTGCTGCACCCGCTGAGTTTCTCCAGCATTTTTGTGTACCTTCGATTTTCCAGCATCTGCAGTTCCTTCTTTAACACCAGGGGTATGAATATTGACTTCTCTAACTTCAAGTAACCTTTGCTTTCCCTATCTCTCTACCCCTCCCACTTCCCAGTTCTCTGACTAGTCTGACTGTCCCTGATTACATTTTATCTCTGTTTGCTTTGTTGTTACCTTCTCCTAGCTAACAATGATCTATTCTACATTTTCCTTGATCTCCATCCTCTTTGATGTCTCATTCCTACACCTTACCCTTCCTTATCTCTGTATCTCCCCCTCCTCCTCCCCAACTCTCAGTCTGAAGAAGGGTCTCGACCCGAAACGTCATCAAATCCTTCTCTCCAGAGATGCTGCCTGTCCCGCTGAGTTAGTCTAGCATTTTGTATCTATCTGTGTATGGTTTGTTTAGTTTAGAGATACAGCACGGAAGCAGGCACCTTCGGCCCACCGAGTCCACACCAACCAGTAATCCCCGCATATTAACACTATCCTATACACAGCAGGGACAATTTACATATATACAAAGCCAATTAACCTACAAACCTGTACGTCTTTGGAGTGTGGGAGGAAACCAAAAATCTTGGAGAAAACCCACGCAGGTCACGGGGAGAACGTACAAACTCCGTACAGACAGCGCCCACAGTCAGGATCGAACCTGGGTTTCTGGCATTGTAAGGCAGCAACTCTACCGCTGCACCACCGTGAACTCTTGAAAGTTATTGGGTTTATTACAATCTAGCTTGCAGCAGAGACTGGAGAGACAACAGAATGAAAATTATAATTTCCATTCTAACAATTCATTGGGTCGAGAGAAAGAGAAGCAATTATTAAAACGCAAGGAAATGGAAGTATTGAGGCTGAGGAACAGGTTGGAGACCCTCGGACTATCTTTAATCAGACTTTACTGCACATTATCTTGCACTAAACGCTATTTACATTATTCCCATTAATCATGTAGCTGTACATTGTGGATAGCTAGATTGTAATTATGTGTTATCTTTCCACTAACTGGTTAGCATGCAACAAAAGCTTTTCACTGTACCTCAGTACACGTGACAATAATCTAAACTAAACTAAACATCTTGTTAAACTTTCCATTGTACCTTTATCTTAGCTCAACTTTCCCTCCAAGTCGCACACCAAATATAGACACAAAATGCTGGAGTAATTCAGTGGGACAGGCAGCATCTCTGGATGGAAGGAATGGGTCACGTTTCAGGTCGAGAACCTTCTTCACACACCATCCCGACTTGGAAATATTTTTGCCGTTAATTCATCGTTGTTCCACGTTGATGCTAGAACTCCTTTCAACAGCTACTATGACACGGAGAGTTGGGAAATCGGTGGGATAGTACGTTATATTTAGAGCAAATCAAAAGAAAAAAGTCCATCTGGACCAAATGTTGATGAGTCATTTAAATTGAGCCTGTCTCCATTCACTGCTTGTGAAGGGGGGTTATCAACTTAATCTGTCGTGTCAAACTATGCACCCACCCAACATGGCCATAATCTTTGAACTCATGGTCTTTCTGAAATGTATCACAATTGTAATGAACTAGACACCTAAAGATGATGATAAAGAATGGCGAAATATTTTAAAAAATCTAAAATTTAGTTGAACTTTGAAGTTACAAATTATTAATGACTTTCTGTTATCACAAGGAGCTGGCTGAATTTCAAAGCCACGGTGAAATACATGTTGTTGCTGCCTCAATGCATGAGTTTGATCCGTTTGACAAAGTAATAAAGTCTTGCATAGTGTTACAATTACAGTGACGGTGATTCAAGATTCAAGATTCAAGATATTTTATTGGTCACATTCACATACACCCAGGTGTAGTGAAGTGAAATGCTTTTTGCCATTATGCAGCACACAAAAAAGAGAATACAGACATAACACCAAGAAAGTCTTAACACTGAACATCCCCCCACAATGGCTCCCACCATGAGGGAAGGCACAAAGTCCAGTCCCCAACCCCAGTTCACCCATAGTCGGGCCCATTGAGGCCTCCACAGTTGCCTCTACGGAGGCTCGATGTTCCAGGCCGTTCTCGCCAGGTGATGTTGCTCCGGCGTCGGGAGAGTCCTCCCAGCGGCCTGGGAACCCTGGAACGGCCGCTTCCGCACTGGGGGCCGCGGCTTCCGAAGCCAACAAGGCCGCGCCGGTTGGAGCTCCACAACTGGCGATCTCATCTAGAGATCCCAGGCTCCCGATGTAAAGTTCAGCGCCGCCGCCCGCAGCTGGTCGCTCCACAGTCCCGCAGCTCCGCAATGTTTTCCCCAGCGATCCTCAGCTCACCGGAGCTCCAGCGCGGCGACCCGGGCAAGGCATCGCCCGCTCCGCGATAGCGCTCCAGCGCTGTGCCGCCGCCGAAGCCGAGGTTCTGGGCGGTCCCCGACAGGAAACGCCGCTCCAGGCCCGCTGGTAGGCCGCGAGGACGGGTCGAAGCTGCAGCCCGGAGAAAAGCTGCCTCTCCGGCCAGGTAGGGACCCTGAAAGGTAGTTTCCCCCTTCCCCCCCCCCCCACCCACCCCCCACACAAAAAAGTCTAGACCTCCAAAACAAAACACTTTACTGACTAAAATAAAAAATAAAGGTGAAAAGGACAGACAGCTGCTGGCGGATTCCAGCGGATTCGACGGAATATGCGGCACGGTGGCGCAGCGGTAGAGCTGCTGAATTACAGCCCCAGAGACCCGGCTTCGATCCTGACTACTGGTGCTTGTCTGTACGTAGTTTGTACGTTCTCCCCGTGACCTGCATTGGTTTTCTCCGAAATCTTCGGTTTCCCCCCCCCCATACTCCAAAAATGTACTGGTTTGTAGGCTAATTGGCTTGGTATAAATGTAAAATTGTCCCTAGTGTGTGTAGGACGCTGGTCGGTACGGACTCAGTGGGCCGAAGGGCCTGTTTCCGCGCTGTACCTCCAAACTAAACTAAACTACTGCACTGTCACAGGTAATAGCCTTTTGGATGAGATATATGAACTGATTTTCAACTGTGGGAGTGGATGTAAATAATGCGAAGGAAAGCAGAGAGTTATCCCGACTCCCTAGATCAATATTTATTACACGTTAACCGCACTAAACAATAGATTATTCAGTTACGATCACAATGTGGTTTGTGGGTGTTGCTGCTGATAAATTCTGGTCTCATGTTTCCCACTGTGTAACAGAAGCTCCTTTCTGGTTGTGCTTTATTGCTGGCAAAGCACTTTGATCATGAGAGGTGCAACTGAACTCCAAATCTAAGTTGCAGAGACACAAGTTCAGAGTCAATAACTGAAGTGACATCGCTATTCTCCCTGGAATGTTAGAAAGTTGCCAAGGTATCAGGCTGTTGAAGGAATTTATCTTATTTTCGTAATAACATTTTTTTTTAAAGAGCATAATTCAGCTCATGCAAGCATCAGCGGTTGGAGTTTTAATCAATTGAGGACGCAGATGATGAAGATTATTTTGCACTTTAGTGAGTATAAAAACTCTTCTGAAGTTTGTGCAAGTTGCCATATAAATGTATCCGTACTCTCTGCAAGAATTGCCATGGGGGGGGGGGGGGTGGTGCAGAACACAGAGAGGAAACTATCTGTACACTATGGGTGGCTCGATTGTAATCATGTTGCAAAACATATTAAAGGATTGGACAGGCTAGTTGCAGGAAAAATGTTCCCCATGTTGGGGGAGTCCAGAACCAGGGGTCACAGTTTAAGAATAAGGGGTTGGCCATTTAGGACTGAGATGAGGAAAAACCTTTTCACCCAGAGAGTTGTAAATCTGTGGAATTATCTGCCACAGAAGGCAGTGGAAGCCAATTTACTGGATGTTTTCAAGAGAGAATTAGCTTTTTTCAGCCATGATCACATTGAACGGTAGAGTTGGCTCAAAGGGCCGAATGGCCTACTCCTGCACCTATTTCTATCTTTCTATGTACTGTCTTTTCGCCGACTGGTTAGCGGGCAACAAAAGCTTTCCACTGCACCTCGGTACACGCGTCAATAAACTGAACTCAAAACTAAACATAATCTCGGCAGAAAGATCAGAAGGAAGGAGCCCGACAGCGTCGCCTGTGCCTGTAATTTGCCACATGATGAATGGCCAAACGCAACCTTGCATGCTCGGGTGGAAATAGTCGTGCCCTCCAGGACCGCTCTCCCGAGCTTCATTACAGCCAGCACCAGAGACCGTCCAGAAAGCTGCTCCATATGCGGCACATGATGCAACAAGTTCGAAAGAGGCACTGAAAGGGTTCACAAAATGCTGGAGTAACTCAGCGGGACAGGCAGCACCACTGGAGAGAAGGAATGGGTGACGTTTTGGGGTCGAGAGCCTTCTTCAGACCCGCACCAAAACGTCACCCATTCCTTCTCGCCAGAGATGCTGCCTGTCCCGCTGAGTTACTCCAGCATTTTGTGTCTACTTTCGATTTAAACCAGCTTCTGCAATTCTTTCCTACACTGAAAGGGTTCATGTCGTTTCTTTGAGCAGCTTGTGGGAAATTGCGGCGTGCCAGCACGATGGGTTGCTGCTTTATTTTTGCAGTCAATTGTCTCAAGGTGTACTTTTACTCCATATCAAAATCTGGCCAACAAGATTACCATATTTATGTCTTTGTTTTGGAACACAATTATACAAAATGCTTAATTGAGGTTAGCGGTCTGATCTGACGTCTACAATGGTTGGCTACAGGTCTGTCAACGGTTAAACGGACTCCATTTTGTGAGTAATTTAGTTTTGTTTATTATTGTCACGTGTACCGAGCTACCGTGAAAAGCTTTTCTTTGCGTGCTATCCAGTCAAAGAAAAGACTATGAGGTGACTTTAAGGCGAGGGGGGGGAAAGATTTAATAGGAAATTGTGGGGCAACATTTCTATACAGAGGGAGGTGGGTGTATGGAACAAGCTGCTAGAGGAGGTTGTTGAGGCAGGCATTATCTCAACATTGAAGAAACATGTGGACGGGTACACGGATAGGTTAGGTTTAGAGGAATATGGACCAAATGCAGGTGGGACTAGTGTAGATGGGACATTTGGGTCTGCATTGGCAAGTTTCCATGTTGTATGGCTCTGTGACAATGCATGAACACAATCAAGCTGTCGACAGTGCACAGATGATGGGGATAACATTTAGTGCAAGATATAGCATTGAAGTCCGATTCAAGATAGGTGAAAGGTCTCCAATGAGGTAGATGGGAGATAGACACAAAATGCTGGAGTACCCCAGCGGGACAGGCAGCATCTCTGGAGAGAAGGAATGGGTGATGTTTCGGGTCGATGGGAGGTCAGTTCTGCACTCTAGTTGATAAGAGGACTGTTCAATTGTCTGATGATGGCTGAAGAAAACAGCAAAACACAAAGTGATGGAGGAACTCAGCGGGTCAGGCAGCATCTGTGGAGAGAATGTACTGGTGCTGTTTCTTCATACTGTCAGGCCCGCTGAATTCATCCAGCACTTTGTGTTTTGCTCAAGATTCCAGCACGTGTAGTCATCGTTGAACAAAGTGTCGGAAGAAGAGGTGCTATTCCTCAGCCTAAGCTTAATGTCACGTGTACCGAGGTACAGTGAAAAGCTTTTGTTGCATGCTAACCAGTCAGCAGAAAGACAATATATGATTACAATCAATCCATTTACAATGTATAGATACGTGATAAGGGAATAATGTTTAATGCAAGGTTAAGGCAGCAAAGTGTGATCAAGGATAGTCTGAGGGTCATCAATGAGGTAGATAGTAGTTCAGGTCTGCTGAACTAATTGTGGTAGGATGATTCGGTTGCCTGATAACTACTGGGAAGATGTCCCTGAACCTGGAGGTGTGCACACTTTTCACACTTCTATACCTTTTGCCTGATGGGAGAGGGGAGAAGAGGGAGTGGCCAGGGTGCAACTCATCCTTGATTATGCTGCTGGCCTTGCCGAGGCAGCGTGAGGTGTAAATGGAGTCAATAGAATGGAGGTTGGTTTGTGCAGGGATGTCAGAGTGTGAGGGGAATGGAGAATTAAAGCTGGTTCTCAGTCTCACGGCTCGGCGATGTGCTCTGACGGGTTTCTAGTTACTGAGAGGTAGCGCTGCGATCGCTGCTTCTCTGACGCTTCACACGCGTGAATTGGAACAGATGGACTGGGATTTACCATGGGGGAAGGAAGAGGGGGCCAACTTCAGTACTTTATCATAGGTTGCCCCGGCTGCATCCACTAACTCAGCAAGCTGGAACACAAAATGCTGGCGGGCGACACTGTGGGGCAGCGGTAGAGTTGCTGCCTTACAGCACCATAACCCGGGGTTCGATCCTGACTTTGTACGTTCTCCTCGTTTGTACCTTCTCCCCGTGACCTGCTTGGGTTTTCTCCGAGATCTCCTTTTTCCTCTCACACTCCACAGGCGTAAAGGCTGGTAGGTTAATTGGCTTGACATAACTGTAAAATTGTCCCTAGGGTGTTAATGTGCGGGGATCGCTGGTCGGTGCGGACTCGGTGGGTCGAAGGGCCTGTTTCCGCGCTGTATCTCTAAACTAAACCAACACTGGGCGTCAGCAAGCATCTCTGGAGAAAACGGACAGCGGATGTTTCCATTATTGAGAGAGTCTAGGACCAGAGGGTACAGCCTCAGATTAAATAGATGTACCTATAGAAGGGAGTTGGGGAGGAATTTCTTTAGTCAGAGGGTGGTGAATCTGTGGAATTCATTGCCACAGACGGCTGTGGAGGCCAAGTCATTGAATATTTTTAAAGCGGAGATTGACAGATTCTTGATTAGTAAGGGTGTCAAAGGTTACGGGGAGACGGCAGGTGAATGGGGTTGTGAGGAAAAGATAGATCAGCCACGATTGAATGGCGGAGTAGACTCGACGGGCTGAATGGCCTAATTCTGCTCGTATGAATTATGAGCTTATGAACTCAGCCGGCCAGGCAGCATCCATGGACTGACTACATGTCGGGTCGGGACGTCTTCTTCAGTCCCATTCAAAACTACCTCAACATGACCTCCCTCACCCCACTCCTTTCCATTCACACAGTTTGGCCCCAATCTTGTGTTTTTAAAAATAACCACCGCCCACATACGCTTCCTCATTGCCCCTGCAACAAGGTAGCTGCAGGAGGGAAACCTGCAGGAGGCCATTTTAAATTTGTTTGTGACTTTCTCTTTTGAAAAGCTGTGTTTCTGGAATTTGCCTTCACGTTAAAAAACAGTTCCGTGGCTCCAGGTTTATGCGCGCTTTCCCTGTGGAATCCATTCAGGAAATGAAAAGTCAGATTCCGCAATTCGTAGGCCAAAGCAAGGTCTGTAATATGAATAAAAGATGCAAGTTTATAGTGAGTGTCCTTTACTGGCAAATGAATCAAGCACATGACTAGTTCGACACAAAATGGTGGAGTAACCCAGCGGGTCAGTTTGACTAATCTAATTGAGGCTGAACCTAGTGGATAGAACCAGTATAGCAAAGAACTGCAGATGCTGGTTTCAATCGAAGGTGGACACAAAATGCTGGAGTAACTCAGCGGGTCAGGCAGCATCTCATCAGGCAGTCAGAGAGATGCTGCCTGACCCGCTGAGTTACTCCAGCTTTTTGTGTCTACCTTCGATAGAACTAGTGGTTCTGGGGTATTAGACTGTGGAAGGCTTTTGATTAGCTTCCACACAGGACGTTGGTGAAAAAGGTCAGAACTCAAGGAATTCAGGACAATATTGCGGAATTGATTGCCAGTGGGTTGTCAGATAGGAAACAAAGAATAGAAATAATTGTATCCTTCTGTAACTGATGGGGTACCATAACAACAAGTACTTGTACTGAAACCTTTCGCAATCTACATCAATCATTTAGCTGGGGAGACTAGGTTTAATCATTCAAGTCTCCAGATCATAATGTGAGTAGTAAAGAGGATGCAGAGAGGTGTTCAGCACATTTAAGCAAATAATGGGAATGGGCCATAATATGACACATGGAGTGAAGTATGTAAAAAAAAAGAGGTCATTTGTTTTGATCAAAAAATATATAACACCAAGTATTTTTTGATGGAGAGGGACCGGGTACATTAACGTTCAAAAGATTTGGGTGTCCTTGTAAACAAGTTACTGAAAGCCATTACACAGAGCAAGCTGGAATCTATGAAGGCACGGTGGGTGGCGCAGCGGTAGAGTTGCTGCCTTACAGCGCCAGAGACCCGGGTTCAATCCTGACTGATGGTGCTGTCTGTGTGCAGTTTGCACGTTCCCCCCGTGACTGAGTGAGTTTTCTCCGGGTGCTCCAGTTTCCTCCCACGTCCCAAAGACGTGCAGGTTTGTAGGTTAATTGGCTTCTGTAAACTGTCCCTTGGTGTGTAGGACAGGACTAGTGTACTTCGGTAACCATTATTCGTCGTGGACTCGGTAGGGCCTGTCTCCACGCTGTATCTGTAACATTGAATGCTGGCTTTGCTTTTATTGTCAGAAGCTTTGAGTATAAGAGTAAAGCTGCCTTGCTGCAATTGCAGAGGGTGATGGTGAGACCACAACTCGAGTACTATGCACAGATTTGGTCAGCTTACCTAAAACATAGAATATAGTCCAGACACTGCAGACTGGTGCCTTTCATTTCAGTTTAGAAGAATGTGAGGCGACCTTGTTAGAACATGGACATTTCTCAGTGGGCTTGACAGGGTGATGCAGGGAGGATGTTTTCGTTGGTTGAAGAGTCTGGAACTGAAAGTCAGAGTCTGAAAATAAGCGATAAGCTAAAGAGGGCCAAAACCTCTTCAGTCGGAGGGTGGTGAATTTATGAGATTCTCTGCCTCTATACAGGTTGTGGAGGCTCGGACATTGATTGCATACAAAATTGGGATTGATAGATTTCTGAATGGTAGAGGAATCACAGGATGAAGGGTTAGGACAGGAAAGTAGTGAAGACATTAAAAATCAGCCAACGTGCTATTGCTGGCGAGGTTGGCTTGAGAGGTTAAACGGTCTAATCCTGGGCTCTGATATTGAATCGTGCAGGATGGGGAGTGACCAGGAGCAGATGCTAGAAGGCATCTGTCACTGTATGTCATGTTGTCACTGTATGTCATGTTGGGCGGAGCACCAAGGCAAATTCCTTGTATGTGAATATTTGACCAAAAAAAGTATTCATTCATTCATTCAATAGAGGGTTAATGTGGAGAGAGAATGAAAGTGTCTGCATTAGAGAATGTGGGGCTAGAGTAAGGAGGGAGAAACAGGACCAAAATACAAGGGTTTGCACACTGAGGACTCTATCTTTCCTCAGTGTTTAAGAAAGAACTGCAGATGCAGGAAAAATTGAAGATGGACAAATAGCTGGAGAAACTCAGCGGGTGAGGCAGCATCTATGGAGCGAAGGAATGGGGGACGTTTCGGGTCGACATGAAGTCTGATCACTGGATGGGAAGGTTTTCGCATTTGGGGGTTTGTGAACCAAATCCAATGAGAAAGGTATTGGTGCCAGGTGGATTCCCAGCGAGGGTTCATGTCAGAGAATTGGGATGCCTTCAAGAGCCAGGGCTGGGGGGGGGGGGGGGGGGGAGCTGAACCTCGTGGGAGTCACTGACATGGGAAAGCGAACCCATGAGAATCAGCGGCAGGGAAATGAACCGGGGAGGAAGTCAGCGCCAGCTGAATGAAATGCCAGCAGCAGACAGTACCAGGGGAACAGAACTCAGTGAGAGTTGGTACAAGTACAGCACAACACTGTGAGAGTGGGTGCCAGGGGAACGGCTCCATCCAAGACCGCAACAAATTGCAGAGAATTGTGGACGCAGCCCAGACCATCACACAAACCAACCTCTCACCAATTTACTCCATTTAACCTCATGCTGCCTCGGCAAGGCCAGCAGCATAATCAAGGACGAGTCGCACCCCGGCCTACTCCCTCTTCCTTAACTGTGTAGCCTCCAGCCCTACCTTCCCTCTGGATTTCTGTACTCCTTCAGAATTCAAATCTTAAACACTCCACCGTTGCCTCCAGCGGCCTTGGGCCTAAACTGTGGAATGTCTCCTTTAGACATGACGGGCTCTCCACCTCACTCCCCATCTGGAAGGCTCATTGAAATCTCTCTCGTTGACAAGCCTGTGGTCATCAAGGGCAGCATGATCGCACAGCGGTAGAGTTGCTACCTCACAGCGCAAGAGACCCGGGTTCGAACCTGACTACCGGTGCTGTCTGTACAGGGGGCGGCGCGGTGGTGCAGCAGTAGAGTTACTGCCTCACAGCACTAGAAACTGACCATCAGCCTTCGATCCAGACTACGGGTGCTATCTGTACAGCGTTATGTTCTCCCTGGGACCACGTGGGTTTTCTCTGGGTGCTCCGGTTTCCTCCCACACTCCAAAGACGTACTGGTTTGTAGGTTAATTGGCTCCTGTAAAATTGTCCTCTGTAGGTAGGATAGAACTAGTGTACAGGTGATTGTTGGTCGGCACGGACTCGGTGGGCCGAAGGGCCTGTTACCACGCTGTATCACTAAACTAAACTAAAATCTGTTCCTTTGAATCTTAAAACGTAAGGTGATATTGAATGAGAAAATTGGGAATAAAGTATTCTTTTATTTATGTCCCCATTTCTGTGCCCACTGCTTTAAAGTCATTGATATTTACCCGATGCAAAGCAGACACCACCAAGAGCCAATAGCTTCCCTTTGCTGTAAATAGAAACATATAAAATAGGTGCAGGATTAGGCCATTCGGCCCTTCCAGCCAGCGCCGCCATTCAATATGATCATCCAGAATCAGTAGATAGACAAAAAATGCTGGAGAAACACAGCGGGTGAGGCAGCTTCTATGGAGAGAAAGAATAGGCGTCGTTTCGGGCGAGACCCTTCTTCAGTCTGACGGAGTCCGAAACATCATCTATTCCTTCTCTCCATAGATGCTGCCTCACCCGCTGAGTTTCTCCAGCATTTTTTGTCTACCATCGATTTTTTTCAGCATCCGCAGTTCTTTCTTAAACATCCAGAATCAATACATCGTTCCTGCTTTATTGCCATATTCCTTGATTCCATTAACCCACCATATGTGGCCTCACACTGAGTGGATCAAAATCTGGTGAGGAAAAGTCACAAACAGACACCATTGTCGGACACATGAAGTGACTTCAAAGCCCCTTTCAATCAATGAAACAAACCAAGTTGACGACACCCCCTTGAAAAGGTAATTTTAAGTCAACTTATGCCTTACCTTCAGCAAAACACTATCTTGGAAACTTTCCAATCAGGTTTCAGGGCTCACCACAGCACAGTCTGCCTTGTTGAAGGTACATAATGACCTACTGCTCACCGTTGACTCCGGCGACTGTGCAATCCTGCTCCTTCTTGACCTCAGCGCAGCATTTGATACAGTCGACCACACCATCCTAATTGACCGTCTCCGGTACGGGGTTGGTATTGATGGCACTGCCCTGAGCTGGTTCATCTCCTACCTCAAAGGTAGGAGTTTCTCGACTAACATAGGCAACTCTTTCTCCTCCCCAGCTAATCTCTGCTGTGGGGTTCCACAAGGTTCCATCCTTGGCCCCATTCTCTTCTCCCTGTATATGTTCCCCTTAGGCCAAGTCATTGAAAGGCACGGCATTTCCTTCCATTGCTACGCAGACGATACACAACTCTATCTCCCCCTGAAGCCCAAAAACCAATCAAATCTGCTTAACCTTACCCGCTGTCTCGAGGATATAAAGTGTTGGATGGCCCAGAACTTCCTCCAACTAAACGAGAGTAAGTCTGAGGTCATCCTTCTTGGCCCCTCGGACTCAATCAAAATGATAGCAGGCAGCCTTGGAAGCCTTACCCCACTACTCAAACCTCAAGTCAAAAACCTTGGCGTGATATTTGACTCAGCACTGAAATTTGACAAACAAGTCAATGCCGTGGTAAAAGCTAGCTTCTTCAGTTTTTTATTTGTAAAAAGATTTGAAAACCATGTATCATTTTCCTTCCACTTCACAATTATGCGCCACTTTGTGCTGGTCTATCGCATAAAATCCCAATAAAATACATTTACGTTTGTGGTTGTAACGTGACAAAATGTGGAAAAGTTCAAGGGGTATGAATACTTTTGCAAGCCACTGTATTTATAACCATATAACCATATAACCACAACAGCATGGAAACAGGCCATCTCGGCCCTTCAAGTCCGTGCCGAACTTTTTTTTTTCTTCTTTTTTTTCTCCCCTAGTCCCATCTACCTGCACTCAGACCATAACCCTCCATTCCTTTCCCGTCCATATACCCATCCAATCTATTTTTAAAGGATAACATCGAACCTGCCTCCGGTACTTCCACTGGAAGCTCATTCCACACAGCTACCACTCTCTGAGTAAAGAAGTTCCCCCTAATGTTACGTTATTACGTTATGTTACTAGTCAGTTATTAAAGATGGGATAGCAGCACATTTGGAAAGTGGTGAGTTCATTGGACAAAGTCAGCATGGATTTATGAAAGGTAAATCATGTCTGACGAATCTTATAGAATTTTTCGAGGATGTAACTAGTAGAGTGGATAGGGGAGAACCAGTGGATGTGTTGTATCTGGACTTTCAGAAGGCTTTCGACAAGGTCCCACATAAGAGATTAGCATACAAACATAAAGCACATGGTATTGGGGGTTCAGTATTGATGTGGATAGAGAACTGGCTGGCAGACAGGAAGCAGAGAGTAGGAGTAAACGGGTCCTTTTCAGAATGGCAGGCAGTGACTAGTGGGGTACCGCAAGGCTCAGTGCTGGGACCCCAGCTATTTACAATATATATTAATGAGCTGGATGAGGGAATTGAATGCAACATCTCCAAGTTTGTGGATGACACGAAGCTGGGGGGCAGTGTTAGCTGTGAGGAGGATGCTAGGAGACTGCAAGGTGACTTGGATAGGCTGGGTGAGTGGGCAAAGGCATGGCAGATGCAGTATAATGTGGATAAATGTGAGGTTATCCACTTTGGTGGCAAAAACAGGAAAGTAGACTATTATCTGAATGGTGGCCGATTAGGAAAAGGGGAGATGCAACGAGACCTGGGTGTCATGGTACACCAGTCATTGAAAGTAGGAATGCAGGTGCAGCTGGCAGTGAAGAAAGCAAATGGTATGTTAGCATTCATAGCAAAAGGATTTGAGTATAAGAGCAGGGAGGTTCTACTGCAGTTGTACAGGGTCTTGGTGAGACCACACCTGGAGTATTGCGTACAGTTTTGGTCTCCTAATCTGAGGAAAGACATTCTTGCCATAGAGGGAGTACAGAGAAGGTTCACCAGACTGATTCCTGGGATGGCAGGACTTTCATATGAGGAAAGACTGGATAGACTCGGCTTGTACACGTTGGAATTCAGAAGACTGAGGGGGGGATCTTATAGAAACTTACAAAATTCTTAAGGGGTTGGACAGGCTAGATGCAGGAAGATTATTCCCGATGTTGGGGAAGTCCAGAACTAGGGGTCACAGTTTAAGGATAAGAGGGAAGACTTTTAGGACCGAGATGAGGAAATCATTTTTTACACAGAGAGTGGTGAATCTGTGGAATTCTCTGCCACAGAAGGTAGTTGAGGCCAGTTCATTGGCTATATTTAAGAGGGAGTTAGATGTGGCCCTTGTGGCTAAAGGGATCAGGGGGTATGGAGAGAAGGCAGGGATGGGATACTGAGTTGGATGATCAGCCATGATCATATCAAATTGCGGTGCAGGCTCGAAGGGCCGAATGGCCTACTCCTGCACCTATTTTCTATGTTTCTATGTTACCCCTAAACTTCTGTCCCTTAATTCTCAAGTCATGTCCCCTTGTTTGAATCTTCCCTACTCTCAATGGGAAAAGCTTATCCACGTCCACTCTGTCTAACCCGCTCATAATTTTAAAGACCTCTATCAAGTCCCCTCGTAACCTTCTGCGCTCCGTATGTAGTTTGAAAGTTCTTACAACAAATGTAAAGCACTTTGGCCAACGAGAGTTGTTTTTTAAATGTGCTATATAAATAAATGTGACTTGACTTGACTTGACTTGACCCCCATCCTCTGAATGAATAACTTTAAACAGAAAGGGCAGTATCCTTTATCCTTTATCTGTGCACAGTGGATGACTTGATTGTAATCATATATAGTCATTTCTTTGAAGGTAGACACAAAATGCTGGAGAAACTCAGGCAGCATCTCTGGAGAGAAGGAGTGGTTGACGTCTAAAGAAGGGTCTCGACCGGAAACGTGACCCATTCCTTCTCTCCAAAGATGCCGCCTGTCCCACTGAGTTACTCAAGCATTTTGTATTTATCTTCAGTGCAACTTAGCATCTGCAGCTCCTTCCTGGCCATTTCCTTGACTGGATTTCACGCAAACAAAAACTTTTCACGGTACACGTGACCACAATAAACTAAACTAAACACGTGGAGGGAGCAGACACAAAACGCTGCAGTAACTCAGCTGGACAGGCAGCATCTCTGGAGAGAAGGAATAGGTGACGTTTCGGGTCGAGCCCCTTCCTCAGCCCTGGAGTGGGATTTCAGACCATGCTGAACCTACCAGGTAGAACCCACCAAAAGAAAACAAGTTGACTATTGCATGCTGTGAGATCGTTCCCGAGCTACCTAATCGATCCAGCATGTTGAGTGCACCTGCAGTGTGAAACAAAATGAGATGGAGCTTTGTTGCTCAACAAGGGATTTTACTGGCGTGTGCAAAGCCATTCTTATTCATATTCCATTGCTTTGAATTGTCCTGTTGCCAATAGCCATTTGCCTGTTGCCAGAACTAAGTACATAGTTGGAGCTGCTTGTTTTGTCCTATAATTAGTACTCAACCCTGCACGCCCACATAATGATCCCTCTCATTGAATTTCATAGCTAAGATCTGCTAATTGTATTTGAATGACTGGGAATCAAAGGCCAATCAAGACTGATTATTAGATGGCCCATGGACTGTCGTTCTCCGCATTGCGTTTTAAGTTCTGTTGCTTGTGAAGATAAACAAAGCTAAGTGGAGTTTTATCAGGTTTCATTTCCAGACGTTGGCTGAGACAACTGCCTGTTGCCTGAACAAATGATCCCAGCACTCGGAGCTGAAGGAACAGATTCCTCGTTCACACTTACTCTGGCAGATGCTGAGATACAAAGGCACAGTCGCGCAGCGGGTAGTGCTGCTTGCCTCACAGCGGCCCGAGAACTGGGTTCGATCCCGACCTCGGGTGTTGTGTGGGAGGAGTTTGCACGTTCTCCCTGTGACCCCCGTGGGTTTCCCCCGGGAGCTCCGGTTTCCCCCCACATCGGATCCCACATTAGATGCATAGAGTCTCTTGCCCAGAGTAGGTGAATCGAGGACCAGAGGACATACAGTAGGTTTAAGGTGAGGGGAAAAGATTTAATAGGAATCTGAGGGGTAGCTTTTTCCACACAAAGGGTGGTGGGTGTATGGAACGAGCTGCCAGAGGAGGTAGTTGAGGCTGGGACTATCCCAACATTTAAGAAGCAGTTGGACAGGCACATGGATAGGACAGGTTTGGAGGGATATGCACCAAATGCTGGCAGGTGGGACTAGTGTAGCTGGGACATGTTGGCAAGTTGGGCTGAAGGACATGTTGGCACACAGGGTCACTCTATGCTGGCTTTACCTTGCATTAAACATTATTTCCTGTTTATATCATGTATGTTGTACACTGTAAATTGCTCAGTTGTAATCATGATTGTAATCATGTATTGTCTTTCCGCTGACTGGATAGCACGCAACAAAAGCTTTCACTGTATCTCAGTACACGTGACAATAAACTAAACTGAAACTTAAATACTAAAGGGCCTGTCCCACTTTCACGACCTAATTCACGACCTCTGCCGAGTTTGCCCTTGACTCGTACTCGCAGCACGGTCGTCACGAGGTTGTAGATAGGTCGTAGCGGGCCGTGATGCTAGTCGTAGGTACTCGTGGCATCAAGTAGGTCGGGGCGTTTTTCTAACATGATGAAAAATGTCCACGAGTAAAAAAGGTTGTGAATTAGGTGGTGAAAGTGGGACAGGCCCTTTACACAACTAGAGAGTATCACTGGAACTGAGGTGATGACTGGCCACTGTCTATCCTTAATCGGACATTACTGGCTTTATCTTGTACTAAACGTTATTCACGTTATTCCGTTTATCGTGTATCTGCACACCGTGGATGGCTCGATTGTAATCAAGTATTGTCTTTCCGCTGACTGGTTAGCACACACCAAAAGCTTTTCACTGTACCTCGGTACACATGACAATAAACTAAATTAATTTTTAAAATATTTTGTTAAACTTTCCATTGTACCTTTATCTTAGCTCAACTTTCCCTCCAAGTCACACACCAAATATAGACACAAAATGCTGGAGTAACTCAGTGGGACAGGCAGCATCTCTGGATGGAAGGAATGGATCACGTTTCAGGTCCAGGACCTCCTCCACACACCATCCTGACTTGGAAATATTGTTGTCGTTAATTCATCGTCGTTCCACGTTGATGCTAGAACTCCTTTCAACAGCTCCTTCTCTCCAGAAACACGGCAGTAGTTCCACCACCTTCTCACGGGCAGTTCAGAATGGGGAATGGCCAAGCTAGTGATCCCGTACACAAGTAACTTTAAACAGAACGGGCACATCCAATAGAGTGGGCGTAAAAGCAACTTGGGAACCTAGTACATGAAGGGGTTAATCAGGAAAGGTGTGCTGGCGTGAACAAGTACACAAAGGTGGCCAACCTTCTGAGCCAACAGAAGTTAGAGTTCAATCACTAACATTGAAAAACAAGGCAGGCTGACTTGAACAGGAAGCACCTTAGCCTCCGAGGTGCCAATCTTTCAGGGCGGCAGCGTTATTAGAATTCAGTTATATTAAATGGTCCCACTTGAAGTATTGATCTTCCAGATCCTGATCGACTTGTGCTGTCAGAACATTAAACTGCAGGGGGGAAACTGGAAGTGCTTGATTAGTACGGGCGTCAGGAGTTATGGGGTGGAAACAGGAGAATGGGAAAGACAGATCAGCCATGATTGAATGGTGGAATAGACGTGATGGGCCGAATGGCCTAATTCTGCTCCTAGAACTTATGAGGCCCTTTGGCCTCTCTACCTTGGTCTACCAATTTGATAATCTGCTTCTTAACTCCCTCCACTTCCCCAGCCCCACTCTCAAAATTCTCAGTTCTGTAACCCTAATAAAAATCGAATAATCCCAATGGCCTTCTACTTCCAAGATCTTCAAATTAGTTTTTAACGTTGTGTATCTTTACCCAAAAAAAGAGCCCTTATTTGTGAGGAGGGCCCAGTTGTGATGAAGCAACAATTCTAACAAACAACATGGCTATTGGTGTTTGTGTCCATTGATAGTAGTGAGACTTGTTATGAAGCACCAAGCCACAAACAGTATTAAAGAGTCATAGAGTTCGGGCGGCACGGTGACGCAGCGGTGGAGCTACTGCCTCACAGCGCCAGAGATCCGGGTTCTATCCCAACTACGGGTGCTTGCCTGTACGGAGTTTGTACGTTCTCCCCGTGACCTGCGCGGGTTTTCTCCGAGATCTTGGTTTTCCTCCCACGCTCCAAAGACGTACAGGTCTGTAGGTTAATTGGCTTGGTGTATAAATGTAAAATTGTCCCCAGTGTGTGTGGGATAGTGTTCATGTGAGGGGATCACTGGTCGGTGCGGACTCGGTGGGCCTGTTTCCGCGCGGTATCTCTAAACTATAGTTATACAGTATTGAAACAGGCCCTTTGGCACAAATGGCCCATGCAAACCAAGTTGCCCCAGCTATGCCTTTTCCTTTCATTCCTTCTATAGAGAAAACTAAGACTCGGTTGGCAATGTCGGTAAGACATCCCTTGCCACATTACAGCACCAGGAGCATTGGTAAGCACTTCATCAGTCTCATGCCATACACTCAAGTGGTTGCAGAAGCATTGGAAGAATGCAAGTGGCGAGTAGTAGTCAGTGCAGCTCATTCCTGTGCTTGGTTCAGCCTTTGTGTTGTCTGACATCTGGTGTCAGGGATTGCATACTACAAGTTTGGAGGGATTACGTAAATCCTTCAGCTTCTCATGTGCCAGCCCCCAACGCACCACAGTGCATCAGTGATTCTCGATTGACATGCTGCAAGACTATTTCTGAATGTGTCCTGTCTTTGCCAGGCTGCAAGGAATTCTGCCCCTCGCACTGTTGCATGAACTGTGCACTCATTTCCTTCCTTCATCTGTTGCAATTGCTTTAGTCTTTGCCCACCCTCCCTGTTCCCCCGGTCTGTGTAGGAAGGAACTGCAGATGCTGGTTTACACCGAAGATATGCACAAAATGCTGGAGTAACTCAGCGGGACGGGCAGCCTCTCTGGATGACATTTCGGGTCGAGACTGAAGACTGAAGAAAGGTCACCCATTCCTTCTATCCAGAGGTGCTGCCTGTCCCGCTGAGTTAGTCCAGCATTTTGTGTCTATATTCGCTGTTCCCCTGGTCTGATATGCCCGCAGAAACTCTTGCCCCACCCCAACACTTCACAATTGAAATAACATCGAAATGTACTGACTTGTGGAACGAAAAACAGGGTTAATGTTAAAAAACATGCATTAAAAAACTGCTGGAGTAACTCAGCGGGTCAGGCAGCATCCCTGGAGAACATGGACAGGTGGCGTTTCGGGGTCGGGACCCTTCTTCAGTCTGATTGTACTAGGGGGCAGAAATCTGGGAAAGTGGTGGGGCTTGGACACAGCCTGGCAAGTGATAGGTGGACATTGGTGAGAGGAGATTTTGGTTTGTTGTGGATGGGCGGACAACAGATTAAATGATGTCATTGCACCCACTGCAAAGCTGGTACACATGACAATTAAACACTCTCGACTCTTGTATCACCCTTGTGCGTGGAGAGAATGGACTCAATCGCAAAATGTTTGCACTTTTTCAGTATTTAATCTTAAGAATGAGAAGAAGAAGAAATGTAGAACTGAGAACAGTGCAGCCCAGGAGGACCAGGCCCTTTGACCAACATTGTCCATGCTGAACATGATGCCAAGTTAAACTGATCTCCTCTGCCTGCACGTGATCCATATCCCTCCATTTTCTGTGCAAACATGTGTCTATCTAAAAGCCACTAAAAACGCCAGTATTGTATGTCTCCAACCCCCCCCCCCCCAAAAAAAAACAAATGCAGTGCAGTCCAGGCACCCATAACCTCTGTGTTTTATGGGGACACAGAATAACACCACATGAGCGAAAGGAACAAGGAACAGAAAAATCCACTGTTGTAGTTTATGAACATGGGTGGAAAGAGACGGCAGTGTAATCTGGCGCCATGTTAAGACAAAACTGAACCACCTAGGTCCAGGTGAAGTGCTTCCAGCGCTTCTCAAACCTTTTACACTCAGAAAGTCTGCCTTTAAATATTGCCTTCACATTTTATTCATGCGCTTTATCTGTAACTAAAAGTTGGCACGAACTGCATTTCTGCTCTCCCAGTACAGAAAGTCCTTGGACGATTTCCAAGTCTGCCTGTTAGACAACTTTTCCACAATACTCATTTCATTAATGTCAGCACTGCTGAATAAAGTAAAGTGTGGTTTTAAGATGTGCTTATAACTTTCCTTAAAACATGTTTTTCTTTTTCTTTTATTCCTTTTCAAGATCTGGATATTGCATGCGAGGCCAGTATTAGGATTCTTGATTAGTATGGGCCTCAGGGGGTTATGGGGAGAAGGGAGAATGGGGTTAGGAGGGAGAGATAGATCAGCCATGATTGAATGGCAGAGTAGACGATGGGCCGAATGGCCTAATTCTGCTCTTATCACTTATGACCTAATTTGTTGCTCTTCCCTAATTGCCCTTGAGTACATGATGATGAACTGTTGCAGTCTCTCTGATGAAGTACTAAGGTTTAAACCTCATGATGAGGAAGGAACCGTGAGGTTTAGTCTTTACTTTAGGCTTTATTTTAGATATACAGACATATAGAAACAGGCCCTTCGGCCCACCGTGTCCACGCCGACCAGCAATCACTCCGTACACTAGCATTGTCCCACACACACTAGGGACAAATTACCATTGTCAGAAGCCAATGAACCGACAAACCTCACGGGGAGAACGTACAACCTCTGTACAGACAGCCGGGTCGAACCCGGGTCTCTGGCGCTGGAAGGCAGCAACTCTACCGCTGCGCCACCGTGCCACAAGGTCTTGTTGAGAGTAAAAGACCTCGGAATGTCTAAAGCTGAGTCACGCACCACAACGCACTTGACCTCTGACCTTTCATGCAGCCACAATATTTATCTGACTAGGACTGCTTGAGGTTCAGATCACTGGTCACATCCATGATATTGATGGTAAGAAACGCAGAGGTAACAAAGCCATTGAATGCCAGGAGTAGGCGGTTTCTTCTCTCTCCATTCAGGCTAATGGTCCTTGTGGGCACGGTGGCGCAGAGGTAGAGATGCTGCCTTACAGCGCCAGAGACCCGGGTTCGATCCTGACTACGGGTGCTGTCTGTACGGAGTTTGTACCTTCTCCATGGGAACGGTAACAAAACATCCAGTACCCAAATCCACAAGTTGATATCAAGTAATGATGCTCATTTGCCAAATAATCAGTTACTTCACCTCACTGCCACTGCCTGTAAATAGTTGTGCATGTCAGTACACTCCAAGAACATAGAAACATACAAACATAGAAAATAGGTGCAGGAGGAGGCCATTCGGCCCTTCGAGCCAGCACCGCCATTCATTGTGATCATGGCTGATCGTCCCCTATCAATAACCCGTGCCTGCCTTCTCCCCATATCCCTTGACACCACTAGCCCCTAGAACTCTATCTAACTCTCTCTTAAATCCATCCAGTGACTTGGCCTCCACTGCCCTCTGCAGCAGGGAATTCCATAAATTCACAACTCTCTGGGTGAAAATGTTTTTTCTCGCCTCAGTCTTAAATGACCTCCCCTTTATTCTAAGACTGTGGCCCCTGGTTCTGGACTCGCCCAACATTGGGAACATTTTTCCTGCATCTAGCTTGTCCAGTCCTTTTATAATTTTGTATGTTTCTATAAGATATCCCCTCATCCTTCTAAACTCCAGTGAATACAAGCCTAGTCTTTTCAATCTTTCCTCATAAGACAGTCCCGCCATCCCAGGGATCAATCTCGTGAACCTACGCTGCACTGCCTCAATCACAAGGATGTCCTTACTAAAAATAGGAGACCAAAACTGTACGCAATACTCCAGATGTGGTCTCACCAGAGCCCTATACAACTGCAGAAGAACCTCTTTACTCCTATACTGAAATCCTCTTGTTATGAAGGCCAACATTCCATTAGCTTTCTTCACTGCCTGCTGTATCTGTAAGCCAACTTTCAGTGACCGGTGTACAAGGACACCCAGGTCTCGCTGTACCTCCCCCTTACCTAACCTAACCCCATTGAGATAATAATCTGCCCCCTTGTTTTTGCCGCCAAAGTGGATAACCTCACATTTATCTATATTATACTGCATCTAATAATAATAATAATAATAATATCTTTATTTATAGAGCACTTTAAAAACAACCACCGTTGCAACAGTGCTGTACATGACCAATCACAAACATTAAACAAAACAACAAAAACATTAAAAGATGAAGCAATGAAGACAAAGGCGGAATCAGTTAATTTAATATCATACTTATATAATATCATCTTAAACATAGAAATACCCACAACAGATGGAATTAGAAGAGATTGGGAACAAGATTTAGGTATAAAAATTTCAAAAGAGAGTTGGGATAATCATTTATTACAGGTGCATAAATGCTCGATCAACGTACGACATACGCTTATCCAATTTAAAACATTACATAGATTATATTATTCAAAAACCAAACTAAATAAAATCTTTCCTAACGTCTCACCAATCTGTGATAAATGTATATGTCAAGAAGCTACCATAGCACATTCTTTTGTTTTTTGTACAAAAATCCAAAAATTCTGGTTTGAAATATTTGATATTTTTTCAAAATTAATCAAAATAAAACTGGTACCAAAACCAGAATGGATTATTTTTGGAATATCGGAAGGTATTCCTGAATTAAACGTGTATCAGAAGAATTTACTCAATTATGGGCTAATAATGGGAAAAAAGCTTATACTTAAATTCTGGAAAAATGCGCCCACACCAACAATAAAAATGTGGACATCAAATATGTTGGAAACATTACATCTGGAAGAGATGAGATTCCTCCTAGTAGGCAAAGTAGACCAATTTCAAAAGACGTGGTCTACGTTTTTGGACCTATTACAAGCATGAGGTGCAATAGTAATTTAGAAAAACAAATAAATAAATAAAAGGTATCTGGACCTGGTAATGGGAGGTAAAACAAAAACAGACTTGGTTGGTAGTTCCTTCTCTATGAAGTATGTTATAAGAGTTATAATAGAGCGATTGTTCCTTCTTTCTTTCTCTTTCTTTTCTAGGGTCTATTTTCTAACTTTACTTCCTTCTCTAACTTCTTTTCTAAGGGGCTTTCTTTTCCCAACACTCTTTTGCACTTCACAACCTTTGCGCACTTTCTTCACTTTTCTTACTTCTTTCTTTTTCTTTCTTAAAGTTTAAAAAAGTGAAGCGGTACAAAAAATGTATTAATATATACGTGTTGTACATTACTGTAATCTACCGTACTTCTATTAAAAAAATTATTTAAAAAAAAAACATTAAAAGACAGTAAAAACAATTAAAAAAACACTAAAACAGGAACAAAGTCTCATGCAGGGTCAAAAGCCAAGGAATAGAAAAGGGTTTTAAGGCTAGTTTTGAAAATGGACAGTGAAGGGGCCTGTCTAATGTTCAAAGGTAGAGAGTTCCATAATGTCGGAGCAGCAACAGAGAAGGCTCTATCCCCTCTGAGCTTCCGCTTAGACCTCGGTACCTCCAGGAGCAGCTGATCAGCTGACCTGAGGCACCGAGCAGGAGCGTAGGGATGAAGCAGCTCAGAGAGGTAAGGCGGGGCGAGACCATTTAAAGATTTAAAAACAAATAAAGGAATTTTAAAATGAACTCTAAAGTACACAGGCAGCCAGTGGAGGGAGGCCAGAATAGGCGTTATGTGCTCCCTCTTACGTGTTCCAGTTAAAAGGCGAGCAGCAGCATTCTGAACCAACTGGAGACGTGCAAGGGATGATTGGCTAACTCCAAAATAAAGTGCGTTACAGTAATCCAGCCGAGACGTGATGAAGGCATGGATTACTGTTTCAAAATGCTGTCGTTCAAGAATGGGCTTCACCTTTGCCAGCTGCCTTAGATGAAAGAAGCTGGACTTAACTACCGCGCCTATTTGACGATCTAATTTAAAATCACTGTCCATCTTAAAACCCAAGTTCAAAACTGTTGGCTACCACGCATCTGCCCACTCACTCAACCTGTCCAGGTCACCCTGCAACCTCCTAACATCCTCTTCACAGCTCACACTGCCACCCAGCTTTGTGTCATCCGCAAACTTGCTAGTGTTGCTCCTAATTCCCTCTTCCAAATCATTAATATATATGGTAAACAGTTGCGGCCCCAACACCGAGCCTTGCGACACTCCACTCGCCACTGCCTGCCATTCTGAAAAGGACCCGTTCACTCCTACTCTTTGCTTCCGGTCTGCCAAACAATTTTCTATCCATGTCAACACCCTACCCCCAATACCATGTGCTCTAATTTTAGTCACCAGTCACCCGTGCGGGACCTTATCAAAGTCTAGATACACTACATCCACTGGCTCCCCTTCATCCATTTTACTTGTCACATTCTGAAAGTCTAGATACACTACATCCACTGGCTCCCCTTTATCCATTTTACTTGTCACATCCTCAAAAAATTCCAGAAGATTAGTCGAGCATGATTTCCCTTTCATAAATCCATGTTGATGTTGACATTCAGCATAATGAACATTTTGCTGCAGTCATTTCTCTGGGGCCGATTTTGAACGCGATGATATTTGAATAATTCTGCTTCTGCCTTCTGATTGTTAACCTAATCAATTAAACACACACATAGTTGGCAACTTCCACCTTATCACCACAAACACACAGAGCAGCTGTTGAAGACCAGAGTGCAAGACATTACAGGCAGTGTGACAGACAGAGAGAAGCAATTAGTACAGAGAGAGAGAGAGAGAAGCAATTAGTACTGGCTGGTGGAGACTAGGGACAGGGAAGCCGAGTCTGAGTGAAATTAGAAAACTGTTCTCCACATAAAGGCCAGTGGAACTTAGGAACAATTCTCCAAACGGCACTTGTCATCAGTACGATCTTTAAATTTTAAATCAGAGCTTAATATATTTTATGTTTAAGAAAGAACTGCAGATGCTTGAAAATTCGTCACCTATTCCTTCGCTCCATAGATGCTGCCTCTCCACCATTTTTGTCTACCTTTAATATATTTTAAAGTTGCCAAAGATAGGCGGCACAGTGGTGCAGCGGTAGAGTTGCTGCCTCACAGCACCAGAGGCCCAGGTTCGATCCTGAGTACGGGCGCTGTCTGTATGGAGTTTGTACATTCTCCTTCTGCCCTACTCCTCCTTGCCGACCAAGACTTCCCCATCTAAGTTAGTCCCACCTGCCCGCATTTGGCTCATCCACCTCTAAATGTTTCCTTTCACACACCTTTTTGGTGCTTTTGAAATTGAATTCTGTCCTTGATTTGTGTACTGTGGTGTTTTCTTATTTAATTTATTCCGATTATGTGTTTTCTGTTTTGTTGTGATTCTATGCATTGTAAGGTGTCCTTGGGTTTTAGAAAGGCGCCAGTAAATAAAATGATTATTATTATTATTATTACCTGTCTAAGTGTCTACTAAATGCTGTTATAGTACCTGCCTCAACTACGTCCTTAGTTTTAGATTTTGGGATACAGCATGGAAACAGGCTGTTCGATCCACTGAGTCCGCACCAACTAGCAATCGCCCATACACTTGTCCTACACACTAGAGAAAATTTACCTGGGTCTCTGACGCTGTGAGGCATTAACACTACCGCTGCGCAACTGTGCCACCCAAAACAGCTCCACAGACAGCTCGGTCCACATACCCACCACGCTCTGAGTGGAAAGTTGCCCCTCATGTTGCTAGTGAACCATTCCTCTCTCACCTTAATGCTATGTCCTCTGGTTCTTGATTCCTCTACACTGGATAAAAGATTCCAAGCATTCACCCTACATATGCCCCTCAATTTGCTAAGCTACCACTGTCTATAGTGTGATGTCCCAATAGTACCGGGACTCAGTAACCTGCCTTGTTTATCTGCTGGGCAATGTGTGCTTTGTGGCTTTGATTTACCATTGTTCCACAAGGGATGAGGTGGAAAGACTTTCTTAAAAAACAAATGTACCAGTACATCCTTAACTGTGGTGGCCTAATCTGCGCTGGAGAGGCTGGCATTAGCAGCGTTCGCTCCTGTAATGGATGGCTGTCAGGATCTAGGAAATGTTGACAGCTGGACGATACAAAATATTGCTAAAGGGTGAAGCACATTAAGCTGGAAAGAGTTCAGAAAAGATTTGCTAGGATGTTGCCAGGACACAAAGGACTGAGTTATAGGGAGAGGTTGCAAAGGCTAGAAGAAATTCCTTGGAATGTAGGGGAGTGAGGGTGATCTTGTAGAGGTGTGTAAAATCGTCAGGGGGGATAGGTAGGGTGATTGTGCAGAGTCTTTTCTTCCCCTGGGTTGGGGATTCAATATTGAGGGCATAGTTTTAAGTATGTGTGTGTGTGTGTGTGTGTGTGGGGGGGGGGGGGGGGGGAGGACTGATTTAATAGGAGGATTATTATGCATGGAGGAATTTTTTCACACAGACGGTGGTATGTATACGGGACAAACTGCCCGAGGAAGTCGTCGAGCCAGGTACAATAACAACATTTAGAAGACATTTGTACGGGTACATGGATGGGTAATATTTAGAGAGCTGGTGGTCTAACATAGGTAAATGGGACTGGCTTAGATGAGGCATCTTGGTCAGGCATAAACATGTTGGGCCAAAGTATCTATTTTCATGCTGTAAGTAAGTAAGTAAGTTTATTGGCCAAGTATTCACATACAAGGAATTTGCCTTGGTGCTCCGCCCACAAGTAACAACATGACATACAGTGACAGTTACGAATGACTCAGGAAACACTAAACATTAATAATAATAAAACATTAATGATAAAACACCATTGATCAAGCATGTGAACCAACAAAATACCAAATCAAAGGGAGGCTACAGGGTAAGACGACCCTATGACTCTTACAACTTAAGTCTCTTGTTTCAAACCATTTAATGAGCTTCTGCGTCATCCATGCTAACATTAGTTTGGTTTGGTTTAGTCTAGTTTAGTTCAGTTTATTATCACGTGTACCAAGGTACAGTGAAAAGCTTATGTTGCGAGCTATCCAATCAGTGGAAACACTATACATGGTGACAGACAAGCTGTCCACAGCGTACAGATACAGGATAAATGGAATAACGTTTAGTGCAAGATAAACTCCAGTAAAGCCCGATTCAAGATAGTCCGAGAGTATCCAACGAGGTAGCTCAGGACCTGTCTCGTTGGTGCAAGGATGGTTCAGATAACAGCCGGGAAGAAACTGTCCCTGAATCTGGAGGTGTGCGTTTTCACACTTCTGTACCTCTTGCCTGATGGGAGAGGGGAGAAGAGGGAATGTCCGGGGTGAGACTAGTCCTTGATTGTGCTGGTGGTCTTGCCAAGACAGCATGGAGTCAATGGAGGAACGGTTGGTTTGCGTGATGTTCTGGGACTGCGTCCACAAATCTCTGCAATTCCTTGTGGTCTTGGCCTTGTTTCCAAACCATGCTGTGATGCATTCCAGTTTATGTGTTGGCTAACTCTTTTATGGAAAGTCAGTCATAAATATGTAAGTTAATATTAATCCAATCAGTTCATTTTTCAGCTTTTCTGTGACACATCCATTTCTTTAAATATACAGTGGCTTGCAAAAGTATTCATACCCCTTGAACTTTTCCACATTTTGTCACGTTACAACCACAAACGTAAATGTATTTTATTGGGATTTTATGTGATAGACCAACACAAAGTGGAAGGAAAATGATACATGGTTTTCAAATTTTTTTACAAATAAAAAACTGAAAAGTGTGGTGTGCAAAAGTATTCTGATACCCCTAAATAAAATCCAGTGCAACCAATCGCCTTCAGAAGTCACCTAATTAGTAAATAGAGTCCACTTGTGTGTAATCTAATCTCAGTATAAATACCGCTGTTCTGTGAAGGCCTCAGAGGTTTGTTAGAGAACATTAGTGAACAAACAGCATCATGAAGCCCAAGGAACACACCAGACAGGTCAGGGATAAAGTTGTGGAGCAGTTTAAAGCAGGGTTAGGTTATAAACAAATATCCCAAGCTTTGAACATCTCACGGAGCACTGTTCAATCCATCACCCGAAAATGGAAAGAGTATGGCACAACTGCAAACCTACCAAGACATGGCCGTCCACCTAAACTGACAGGCCGGGCAAGGAGAGCATTGATCAGAGAAGCAGCCAAGAGGCGCATGGTAACTCTGGAGGAGCTGCAGAGATCGACAGCTCAGGTGGGAGAATCTGTCCACAGGACAACTATTAGTCGTGCACTCCACAAATCAGGCCTTTATGGAAGAGTGGCAAGAAAGCCATTGTTGAAAAAAAGCCATAAGAAGTCCCGTTTGCAGTTTGCCACAAGCCATGTGGGGGACACAGCAAACATGTGGAGGAAGGTGCTCTGGTCAGATG
>JAXLNO010004573.1:85000-147500 GCA_038087875.1 Malacoraja senta | reverse complement strand
TGAGGGCCGCCGTAAGCTTTGAACCCACAGCCTCCTGACTTGGGTGAGAGCGCAGCCAACAAGGTAACTGCTCCTGAGCCAAACTTGCGCGGGAAAAGAGCCCGGAAAGTGATAAATAATGTGACCATAACACTGCTTCAAAGAAAACTTAGGATGACGGTAAACAGAGAGAAGAAACTCATCTGTCTCTTTTCTGTAAAAATGTTTTGAATGGCTTGAAATATTTGAAAAATGTTTCGGCAGAATTTCTGAATTTGTCCTTGCTTGAACCGGCTGGATCTCTGCCAGCCCAGGGAACTACATGACCTGTGCCTGTCTTTGATAGTTTTAGTCTAAATCTCACTCCGAACCGCCTCACAGTTGCGCCCCTCAACTCCCCACTGCTCCCCCCCCCCCCCTCCCCGTGGGACGTTGCGTTAGCTCGGTGAATTGAGCGGAGTTAAATGGATAATGTGCAGACTTGGCTGCCATTGTACAGTGTCGAGCGACGCCCAAGAAATGAGCTACAGACAGACCTGGTCCGTGGCCAGAGAGAGGCATGGGGCGGGTAGTGAACTGAGGTGGACATGAGAAGCTACACACAGGTTGCAGTTGTTCACAGCTAGACGCCGCAAAATGCAGTGTGACGTTTCTTCCTGTCGGGCACCCAATTTGTTACCATGGCTGACTGCGAGATCCAGAGAAAACTAACTGGAGGCCCCATTTTAGATCGAGCATTAAAATACTTTCGTGAAGCATTTTGAGCAGCTGAAAATTAATTCAGTTTAAATCTTTTTTGTTATTTAGCAAAAATAATTGAATATTTTAGTTTAGGAAATTGTCCTCTGCTTTGTTTTCTCTCCTTCCAAGCTAATTTTTTATTGTATGAAAATTTCTTGCATAAAAATGTATTGGATAAAAAATTTATAAAAAATGAAACATTTCTGACAAAGTGAGCGGTGTTGCAGCCACTGGTCTATTCTGGCACCCGAGGGTAATCCCACTCCCCCACCTGAGGGTAATCCCACTCCCCCACTTATTTCCCTGTTCTCTATTCTCTCTCCAATGCCCATCCATGGTCCACATATTTGCGCCGGGGGTAATCCACAGCAGCCAATCACCACACCGGCCAGCTCCACTCAGTCACAGGGAGAGCGTGCAAACTCCACACAGGCAGCGCCAGAAGTCAGCATTGAACCTGGGTGCCTGGAACTGAGAGGCAGCTGCATTGTCTCGCGAATAGAGTAGAAAAGCTGGGGGGGTGCAACTGGTCAGGCCGCATCTGCAGCATTGTCGACGGTTTTGGGCCCCATAGTTGCCATGGTTGAGGGAGATGGCAACTTCAGGGATAGAGTCAGATAACGGCACAAATACGTGTTGCAACTGGTGGTGAACGTGTTTGTTCCAACACTCACCTTGAGGTGAAATATGAAACGTGACAATGATGTTGCGATTAGTTTGACATTCAGGTGGATGTCAGGAGAGGGTTCGAGACAGTTGCGGGGGAGTAGGATTTGTTACAAAATTCAGACTTGGTTGTCAGGCAGTTTGTTAAACCCTGTTTAATGATGTTCATGCCACTAATCCATGCAGTGTGGTGCTTGAAACACAGCCTGAAGGCTGCCAGGTCTCTTGGGATGAGAAGGAGATGTAGGGTATTTATATCCTGCACATCTTATCAAAGGATCGAGATTCAAGATGGTTCTAGGAACAAAGTGACCCAACGATCACCTTGACGAATCGCAGAGTAAAGCCACAAGGCCAAAAGTATTTGGTGACATTTTCCTATTCTGAATCTCGTTCTGAATGGCTCATTTTTCCTGACACCCCCCCCTCCCCACCACTAACCACCCGCCCCCCCCCCCCCCACACACACCCACAGGCCTTGGGCAATAAAAACCCACGGTGTGGGTCACATTCACAACATTCCGAGCCTCAGGCAGAATGAGATGCTTTCTCCAGGATACTGGACGGTTTATACGCAGAGGATCTGTGTTTTGATATAATTCTCTGCATTCATGTGTTGCTGGTTGATTTAGAGTGTAGAAAATGCTCTGTGAATGGACACAAAAAGCTGGAGTAATGGGCCTGTCCCACTTAGGGGATTTTCTTTGGCGACTGCCGGCGACTGTCATAGACATAGCAGGTCGCCGAAAAACTGGCGACTGGACCCCCCTACGACAATGTCTACAACAACCTACCACCTAGTCAACGTCAAGCTACGGCAAGCTACCGACAACCGGTGACCCAATAGGACGTCCATCTACGACCGCACCTACGACAACCTACGTCCATCCTCGAAAAGCTACGACAAGGTACGACCCCGTCGGCGACAACTGAAGACAATTCAGTCGCCGGTACCTGTCGTAGGTTGGCGTAGGTTGACGTAGGTTGTCGCCAATGGAATTCACCGGTCAGCATCGGCGACAACCTACGTCATCCTGGCGACAACCTACGACAAGCCAAACGGTCGCCGTAAAGTTTTGAACGTTTCAAAATCCAGCGACGACCAGAAAGACGCTACGATTCTTTGGGCGACTGAGGAGACGACTCACGACCATACAGGCGACCATGTGGCGACACCCTAGTCGCCTGCAATCGCCTAAGTGGGACAGGGGCATAACCCAGCAGGACAGGCACCTTCTCTCCAGAGATTCTGCCTGTCCCGCTGAGTTACTCCAGCATTTTGTGTCTCTCTATGGTTTAAACCAGCACCTGCAGTTCCCTCCTATACATTTTGAATGCTCTGTGGATGTCTGATGTCTGCGGTGGCGCTCGTTCTCCCTGTGTCTCAGCGTAAACGCCTAGAAATATCTTGGAAAGTATTTGGCACTTGCCACACTGTTACTATTTCTTCAAGACTCAGACAGACATGGTTTAGCAGCGATAATTGGCACAGCCGCGCAGTGGAATTTTATTTTTAAGAGATAACACTTTATTAGTCTGAGTGTGCCAATTGCTGCAGAACAATAGCTCCCTGAAGACTTTTTGCTTCAGTTTGAAAGACAGAAAATATTCGTCTCCGATTTGAAATGTTACTGAATAATGTTATGTCAGGTTCTTGCTGTTTTCTGCAGGTTAACTAGAGTCATAGTTCAGTATAGAACCAGGCTGCTTGGCCCATTATATTTAAGCTGACCCACCATGCCTATCCATACTAGTCCCACTTGCCTGTTTTAATTCCCAATATCTCGCTCATTCAAGTACCTTGGTTTTAGTTATAGTTTTAGAAATATAGAGTGGAAACAGGCCCTTCGGCCCACCGAGTCCACGCCGACCAACGATCAGTGATGCCCGCATCCTAACACTATTCTACACACACTAGAGACAATTTACCATTTTACCAAGCCAATTAACCTACAAACCTGGACATCTTTGGGATGTGGGAGGAAAGCGGAGCACCCAGAGAAAACCCACGCAGGTCACGGGCAGAACGTACAAACTCCGTACAGACAAGCACCCATAGTCAGGATCGAACCAGGGTCTCTGGTGCTGTTAGGCAGCAACTCTACCGCTGCGCCACCGTGACACCCTGTCTGATAGAAAATTAGCCTTTCCCAAATATAAGACTTTAAGCTGAGGACCAGTCCTATCTTGTTCCTTTACTATCCCAAAGCCTATAGAATTATGGCTACTAGTCGTTCACTGTGCTCACTCACTGACTCCCCAACCATTAACCCAACCTCATTCACTAATAGGAAAATCAAGTGTAGCAACTTCGTTCCTAGGGCCATCTATAAATCCTTCAAACCCCTTTCCGGGTCTCACCTAACAAAGTCTGCCATGTCTAATCTCTTGCACCACAGCAGTCCCAGTCAATATTAGGGAAGTTAAACATATTTACAAATACAGTATTACTATCTGTGATTTTCCTTCAAATAGTTCAGGGCTCTCAACCGTAGACATACTGCGCGGGAACAGAAATCCACCAAATCGATGCCGACAAGCGATCATCCTGTACATTAACACTCTCCCACACACACTAGGGACAATTTTACAATTTTTACTGAAGCCAATTAACCTACAAACCCGTACAGCTTTGGAGTGGGGGGGGGGGGGGGGAGGGGGGGGGAACCGGAGCACCAGCTAGACCTGACTCTATCTCTTATCATAGGTGCCTGTCAGTTGGCAGGCGATCATCTCATTGTAACACAGATAGTGAACATTTGTCATTCATAGGAACAGAATGTTCCTTTACCCTATCTTTGGTGCATCTGTGTGCAGAATCAGAAATACCGTATGCTTGGCAGCTAATGAATAGATACATGTCTGGATATTGAACATGACCTGTGAGTCTTGATAAATGAAGGATCTATTCAAGGTGACGCTGTTTGTGAGCGGGCAAGCCAGGAGAGCATCCCAATGATATCAGATTAAAAGTAAGAAGCTATGTTGTCAGGCTGGAAAGGCTACAGACCATTTACGTGGATGTTGCCAGGACTCGAGGGTCAGAGCTACAGGGAGAGATTGAGTAGGCTGGGTCTCTATTCCTTGGGGGGCAGGAGGTTGAGGGGTGATCTTATAGAGGTGTATAAAATCAGGAGAGGAATAGAGCGGGTTGGTGCACAGAGTCTCTTGCCCAGAGAAGGTGAATCGAGGACCAGAGGACCAAAGTTTAAGGTGCAGGGGAAAAGGTTTAATAGGAATCTGAGGGGTAACTTTTTCACGCAAAGGGTGGTGGGTGTATGGAATGAGCTGCCAGAGGATGTAGTTGAGGCAGGGACTATCCCAATGTTTAAGAAACAGTTAGACAGGTACATGGATGGAACAGGTTTGGGGGGATATGGAGCAAAACACAGGCAGGTGGGACTAGTGTAGCTGGAACATGTTGGCCGGTGTGAGCAAGTTGGGCCGAAGGGCCTGTTTCCACATTGAACAGCTCTGTGACTGTCTCTTTAACCAGTGCTTCTTTGTAGACAAAAGGTGCTGGTATACCTTCTGTTCCCCCTTGTTGGTGCGTATCGCAGCTCTTCATCCTATTTGCTGCTTAAACCTCTAAAGTACCTGACCGCCTAATGTAATGAACAGATTTCCCAACTTGCCCATGCCGACCAACATGCCCATCTACACTAGTCCCACCTGCCTGCGTTTGGCCCACATCCCTCTAAACCCATCCTACCCATTTTATTTTGTCAACTTCACCAATCTTTTTGTAATATTAAAACATTGAAAAAGGCACTGCTCTGAACCCTGTCCAGCTGAGTAGTATCGTCATTTCAGAAAGGATGTCCAAGATATTCAACGTATAGTAACAGGCAGATAGAGAAGGACTCTCTTACCTTTCATTTGGTCTTCCATTTCATTTCAATACAGTCTTTTCCACATTAGATTATGCATTTTGAGTTAGCTCGAACAGATATTACATGATGTTGTTGGCCAAAGTAGTAACATTCAGCAATATCCATTGTGTTGCCTCTCTCTTATACTCTGTTGACTTCAACAAAATGTTACTGCTCTTCATATTTAATGCATACAGTTGAAGGAAAATTTCCACCCCTGAAAATGCTGCATCTTTATTGAAACAGCAATGTACTCAGTTACAATTGTAGCTACACGCTTCTCAGGTGCCTAATCCCCATAATGTTATCTATAGAATTCGCCTTGGGTCATTTTATCAAAATTACAAGGCAGTTAACGTAATTAGAAAAAAATATTTTGTAAAGAATGTTTCAAATGTTTGAAGCTTTTATCTTCATCTCACATTTATATCCCATTTTTTGTTTTACTCTCTGTTTAGCTTTTAGTTTCGTTTAGAGATACAGCGCGGAAAAGAGCCCTTCGCCGACTAGCACACTAACACTATCCTACGCACACTAGGGACAATTTACATTCATACCAAGCCATTAGCTTGCGACCTTGTACGTCTTTGGAGTGTGGGAGGAAACCGGAACACCCGGAGAAAACCCACGCAGGTCACGGGGAGAACGTACAAACTCCGTACAGGCAAGCGCCCGTAGTCAGGATCGAACCCGGGTCTCTGGGGTTGTAAGGCTGCAACTCTACCGGTGTGCCACCGTGCTGCCCAGGCTCTGGTAAAACATATTCAAAAGGACGGGTTGTAAGGCTGCAACTCTACCACTGCGCCACCGTGCTGCCCAGGCTCTGGTAAAACATATTCAAAATTAATCAAAAATTAGAGGTCCTTATGTGCTATTCTCCTGTCAGATCTCTTCCAAGTGATTACCTGTTTCTTCGGCTTAATGCTGTCGCTGTTGGCGGGCGGATGTCTCAGGTTGCTTTTCGCTGCCACCTGATACCAGTTGACATTTGGAAAGGGAAATATTTACCACAAAGATCAGCAAATGCTAGTGGGAACTTGTGTTTGAGCTCAATGATATGCTTCGCTGATCACTAAATCTGAGCCATCATATTTTGCTTGTGTTTGGAATCAATAACCGTTCTCAAAACCAGGCCATCTGTCCTCTGCCATTTGGAGTTTGCCTTTATTTGTCCAATATCAAATTAAACGAGAGTGAGCACTTTTTTTCGGCACCCTTCATAGTCGCAGCAGGTTGCCGAATATTTTCAACATGTTGAAAATCCAGCGGCGACCAGAAAAAGATACGACTCTTTGGGCGACTTCTCACGACCATACAGGCTTCACCCCGCGACAATTTTCAGCAAACTGCTGCAACTATGACGGGTGCCGGCAAGTTGCTGAAAAAAATCGCGTAAAATTGCGTAAGTGGGACAGGCTCTTAAATGAGATTCTCCACTCAACACAAATGAATAGAATTCCCTATTTGCCACGTTTAATTTTCTATGTGTATTAGAAGCAATTAAGGCAATTCTCATCCTTCATCTCTAAAAATTGTTGCAGTTTTATGAATTCTGTGCCAAGCCGGCTTAGACATCATTGTTGATCAGAGGGTTTGATCAGCTAGGCACCAGTGGCCCATGTTTTTGGAAGGCCTTGGTCACCGTACCAACATGTGCTTACATAAGCCTGGCTCATGTCTTTACACATCACAGATTCAGTATCAGGATAGCTACACTCAGAAGCCAGCCACCCAAAACATCAAATAAGACCTGAAAGACCTGTTAGTTTTAAGCTGCACAGCGTGATAAAGCAAGTGATGGACGGGAATGAGGATGCGAGGAGGGGTGATGATAAGTTCACGTGCATAAGATACAAGAGCAGAATTAGGCCATTTGGCCCATCGAGCCTACTCTGCCATTTAATCATGACTGATCTATTTTTCCCTCACAACCACATTCTCCTGCCTTCTCCCCATAACCTTTGACGCCCTTACTAATCAAAAACCTATCTATCTCTGCTTTAAAAATACCCAATGATTTGGACTCCACATTGTCTGTGGCAGTGAATTCCACAGATTCACCACCCTGTGACTGAAGAAATTCCTCCTCATCTCCCTTCTAAAGGTGCGTCCTTCTTTTCTAAGGCTATGCCCTCTGATCCTAGACATTCTCCCAGTGGTGGAAACATCCTCTCCCGCATTAAACTGCACCGAATCATCGTCAACTCTAAATCCCAATAGTTTCGCCAGCTACAAGTTACTGCTACAAGCCCAGGCAATGCAATAGGTTTCTGTTCCACATCCTACAGAATGCAGGGTCTTGGAAATACATCGCCATAATCAGTGGATTCTGAAATTGTACTAAACAAACGCACTGAAATTCACAAACATCAACTTCTTATTAGGTGCTAATTTGTTGGAATTTGGACTCCTGACGTCGTGGAACAGCCGTTCAATGCAAGCACATTTAGGGGCCTGAAATTTAACGATGTAGAAAGACTCTGAAGCACTTTGTCACAATTTAACAGCTCCTTCCTCAAAGCGCAATCAATATATTGCTTGAATCGAGCATTGCCACTTCAATTTTAAAAAATGCAAGGCTTCTGCCAAATTAACATTGCAAGCAAACATATATATTTTTGCAAGCGTATGTTGTACTTTGTGTAATAAATTAGGACATCATATTGCAAGGGATTGCATCTTGCCAGCATTTACCTGATAAAACTAGTCACATCAAACCCATATCTTTACCAAAGCAAACAAACTAAGATTTAAAACAAATACAACAGAATCTGGAAGATGATCAAGGGCATTGACAAGCAAATATAATTCACATTCCTAACTACCTTCAGCTGCCAGAATGATAACATAAATCTAACAGTGTCACTCAGCCAAGATGCCACAGTATGAATGCAAGCATTTCCCCTGCAAGCTCACCCTTCCTTCCTTAGGTGGATACATGGATAGGAGAGGTTTAGATGGATATGGGCCACAGGTGGGCAAGCGGGACTAGCTTAGATGGAGCGCATGGATGAGTTGGGCCATTGGGGTGGGAGATTGCAACCTTCATGTGGTCCGCCCTGTTGCGACGAATGTAATCAACCTGGCGTGCACAATCAAGTAGGATCAAATAGAACAAGTTGTCCTACAACTGTAGGCTGTGCACGACATACGCAAGAAGATGAAGTGCTCTATGACTCTATGACTAAGAGTGCCGTTTAGTGCTTTCGTTCAACCAGTATACAAGATATGCTCAGGAAGGAACTGCAGATGCTGGTTTACACCGAAGAACGACACATGAACTACAGCGGGAACTGAACTCAACACTCAACAAGGTCTAAGTGTAAGTGGCTCAGTCCATTTACTCGAAGGCACAATGTAATGATGTCGAAAGCTGCAAGCTGCACTGTTGATGTCAGGTGCAGGAAGGAACTGCAGATGCTGGTTTCAACCTAAATTGACACAAAATGCTGGAGTAACTCAGCGGGGCAGGCAGCATCTCGGGATAGAAGGAATGGTTGAGACCCTTCTTCGCACCCGGAACGTCACCCATTCCTTCTTTCCCGAGATGCTGCCTGTCCCGCTGAGTTGCTCCAGCATTTTGTGTCGACTAGATGTGTTTCTGTCAACTGTACCCTGGATCCCAGGGCAATGGCAAGTGATAAGGAACGTTTTCATTATCTGTCTATGGATAATGGATCAGATTCCTTCAGTGTTGCTGCGGTGGTTGAGTGAGGAGTCTGCACCCATCTGTACAGAGGAGAAGAGTTAACACGTCGGGTCAGTGAGCTTTCATCAGAATTGGGGATAGACCATCAATCTGAAACATCTCCCTCCCTCTCCGTCGCTCCCACACCCTAGTAGTCCTTCTAGTTTCACTGTTTGTTTCCCTTCGTTATCACCTCTTCCACAGCCAACAATGGACCATTGTGGGCTCTACCTTTCCTGAGTCGTCGGTGCCGGCTCTGATTTGTTCTGTAACTTTTCATGCCTCTAGTTGCCCCGCTGAGTTACTCCAGCATTTTGTGCCTATCAATCTGAACCGTTTAATCTACTTCTATCCCCACAGATGTTGCCTGACCTGCTGAGTATTCCCAGCATTTAAAGTTCCAGCATTACTCTGTTTATTGACCGGGTGGTTGAATCAGTTCAGTGGAGACAACCTGACCATAGATTTTTCAGCTTTTCAAAAGAAACCAGTTGAGCAGGAAGCAATCCCAATCTGAAAATTGGCTTGGCAACTCTGCTGCGATGTATGTTATATCTCCTGTCTCCATCTCAATGTTCCTGCCAATGTTTGCCCAACATGCCCTGCCTTCCGCATGCCCATTGTAAAGAGGCTATGGATTTTAGATACATGAAAAGAAAATGCTGCAAACACTCAGCAGGTGAGGCAGAATCTGTGGCGGAATGAAAGAGTGCAACATAATGAACGTTTCAAGTTGAAGACCCATTATCGGGACTTTGAAAGTGAGTTTTAAGCTGCACAGCGCAGGAATGGAAGTGATGGACGGGAATGAGGAAACGAGGAGGGGTGATGATAAGTTCACAAGTTCGTAAGACACAAGCAGAATTAGGCATTTGGCCCAAAGAGTCTACTCCGCCATTCAATCATGGCTGATCTGTCTGTCCCTTGATTAGTAAGGGCGTCGAGGGTTATAGTCAGAGGGTGGTGAATCTGTGGAATTCATTGCCACGGAAGGCCGTGGAGGCCAAATCAACGGATATTTTTAAGGCAGAGATGGATAGATTCTTGATTAGTAAGGGTGTCAAGGGTTATGGGGAGAAGGCAGGAGAATCGGGTTGTGAGGGAAAGATAGATCAGCCATAATTGAGTGGCATAGTGGACTCGATGGGCCGAATGGCCTTCTTCTGCTCCTATGACTTATGAACTTATGAAAGTTCAAAGCTAAGCGAGTGTCATTCATCCCTCACCTCCAGACTACGTTGCTCAGAAACCTTCTCCAGGGGAATCCAATTTAATTGATGTCAAGAAATGTAGAGCCTAATTAGAGCTGTATAAATCTTGCGTTTGTTGCCAAATTCGTTATTTAATGGAGTACAAAACCATAACTACTGCTCAGCAAATTACATGACCCGAAAATGTAACTTGACATATGTGGATCATGATTCTCTTATATATTTCAAAATATAATGCATTTTTAAATAACTTCTATTTGTCTTATATGTTTCAGTTTCTATCTTAATCTTATGTTAATTTTCCAATCTTTATTTTGTGCTTTGTAAGCTGTTTTAAAAGAATTTAAAATGAGGGCTTTTTAGAGTGATATGGTGATGGAGTTATACTGGGTGGAAACAGGCTCTTTGGCCCACCTTGTCCATGTGGACCAAGTTGGCTAACTCAGCTTGACCCGCTTGCCTGCATCTGGCCCAAACTTTCCTCCAAATCATTCCTAGCCATGTACCTGTTAAAGCATCCTGTAAACATTGAAATTGTATCCACCTCTTCTTCTGACAGCTCGTTTCATCGCTCTGTCTCTGAAGAGGTTGTGGTGAAGTCAGCAATCCCCCTGAGTTACCACACAAGGTGCTCCATAGAGGGTGGCCATGGTGGCGCAGCGGTAGAGTTGCTGCCTTGCAGCGCTCACAACGCCAGAGACCTGGCTTCGATCCCGACTACGGTTGCTATCTGTATGGAGTTTGTACGTTCTCCCCGTGACCGCGTTGGTTTTCTCTGAGATCTTCAGTCCCCCCCCCCCCCACACTCCAAAGACGTACTGTACAGGTTTGTAGGTTAATTGGCTTGGTATAAATATAAAATTGTTCCTAGTCTCTGTAGGATAGCGTTAGGGTGCGGGGATCGCTGGTCGCATGTGGGCTTGGTGGGCCGTAGGGCCTGTTTCCGCGCTGTATCTCTACACTAAACTAAACTAACCATTATGGGTCATACTCTTCGAGTTTACTGTTGTTGACTATAATCCCAGGTCCTGAGGTCTTCTAACCAAATTCCCAAGCAGCAGAGGGAATGTCGATGACTTCCAAGAGACGCTTGGAATAATGTTTGAAAGACACTTGAACTTGCAGAGGAAAGATTCGGAAGGATACGGGCCCAGACAAGTAGGACTGAATAGTGAGCCAACTTGGTTAGCAGGGATGAGTTAGGCCAAAGGTGCTGTTTCTGTGCATTAGAACCACATTTGCCACCCTAATCTCGACAGGACTGTTCATATTTACTTGTACACCAGCTCTTGAAGAATTTAGCTACCGTCTCAATTACAATGAATGGTTACATTGCACTCGGTACATGATATAGAGAACATAGTTTACAGGATGTGTTCTTTGTGGCTCAATTACGGGAGCATTGAGGACAGAAGCAAAATTTCGTGGCATATCACCCTCCCTCAGTAGTCCTATGAGACTTGCTGTTGTAAAATTAACGATTGACTCTTCAGTCAAATGCAGTTGAAAAATGCCCGCGGTTAAAAAAAGGTTGCCATGGAAAAAAACAATACTTTTTTTACTTGTAGTTTTAGTCGTAGTAGGTCGGCATGTTAGTCGTAGGTAATCGAGGGTAGTCAAAGGTAGTCGAAGGTAGTCGTAGATAGTCTTCATCATAGTCGAAGGGAGGTCGAAGGAGATCGAAGGAGGTCGTCTTCACTCTCCACTATTCAGTGTCCAATTTTCCTGAAGTTAGTCGTAGCTAGTCGTAGCTAGTCTTCAACATAGTCGAAGGAGGTCGGAGGTCTTCTACATAGTTGAAGGAGGTCGAAGGAGGTCTTCTACATAGTTGAAGGAGGTCTTCAACATGTCATTTTTTCAAACTCTTCTAAACTCGCCAATGAGGTCGCCCAAGTGGGACAGCCCCTTTCCAGCGCTTGCAGAACCAGAGACCCGGGTTCAATCCCTTAATCGTTGGAGCCATACTACGCCAGAGTGCACAGCATAAAAATTCATCCAAGTCACAACAGGTGAATAAATGTTTCCGTGTAACAATACCGTCATTTAGGGGCAGCACGGTGGCGTAGTGGTAGAGCTACTGCCTTACAGCGCAAGAGACCCAGGTTCGATCCTGAATACGGGTGTTGCCTGTATGGAGTTTGTACCTTCTCCCCATGACCCCATGGGCTTTCTCCGAGATCTTCGGTTTCCTCCCACAGTCCAAAGACGTACAGGTTTGTAGGTTAATTGGCTTGGTGTAAATGTAAAATTGTGTGTAGGATACTGTTAATGTGCGGCGATCGCTGGTCGGCACGGACCTGGTGGGCTGAAGGGCCTGTTTCCATGCTGTGTCTCTAAGCAGCACAGATAGAATATGAGGTGAGGAAGCCATGCCTTCATTAACCAGGACAGAGAACATTGGAGCAGGGATGATACATGACTGTCACATGAGAAAAGATTGAAAAGACTAGGCTTGTATTCACTGGAGTTTAGAAGGATGAGGGGGATCTTAGAGAAACATATAAAATTATAAAAGGACTGGACAGGCTAGATGCAGGAAAAATGTTCCCAATGTTGGGCGAGTCCAGAACCAGGGGCCACAGTCTTAGAATAAAGGGGAGGCCATTTAGGACTGAGGTGAGAAAAAACTTTTTCACCCAGAGAGTTGTGAAATTGTGGAATTCCCTGTCACAGAGGGCAGTCGAGGCCAAATCACTGGATGGGTTTAAGAGAGAGTTAGATAGAGCTCCAGGGGCTGGTGGAATCAAGGGATATGGGGAGAAGGCAGGCACGGGTTATTGATTGGAGACGATCAGCCATGATCACAATGAATGGCGGTGCTGGCTCGAAGGGCCTCCTCCTGCACCTATTTTCTATGTTTCTATGACAACAATATGAAGCATTCTTCTTCTAGCGTATGGCGTGCACAGCCTAAAGTTGTAGGTCACCTGGTTCTATTTGATCTTTTGTTTGTGCACGTCGGGTTGGTTGCATTAGTCGAAACAGGGTGGACCGCGTGAAGGTTGCAATCTCCCACCCAGGGTTGCAATCTCCCACCATGTGTCTCATCACCTTACTTTAGGAAGGAAGTGATTGAATTGGAGAGAGTGCAGATGAGATTCACCTGAGCTGGAGCTGAGAGAGAGTGGACAGGCTGGGTTTGTTTTCCTTCGAGCAGAGAAGACTGAGGGAGGTACACAGAGTTATGCAGGACATGGAGAGGGAAGATAGTGATAAACATTTACCCTTAGCTGAGGGCTCTGTAGCCAGAGAAGCTTGGTTTAAAGTGAAAGGTGGAAGATTTTGAGGAATTTATAGAAATAACTTTTCGCCAAGAGGGTTCTTGAATCCACAGCCAGACAGGGTGCTGTTTGCAAGTACTTTCACAACATTTATCAAGTATTTAAGCACTTAAAATGCCACTGTATAAAGTAAGTAAGTAAGTAAGTTTATTGGCCAAGTATTCACATACAAGGAATTTGCCTTGGTGCTCCGCCCACAAGTAACAACATGACATACAGTGACAGTTGCGAATGACTCAGAAAACACTAAACATTAATAATAATAAAACATTAATGATAAAACACCATTGATCAAGCATGTGAACCAACAAAATACCAGATCAAAGGGAGGCTACAGATTTTTGGCTGTTGAGTAGAGCAACTACTCATGGATAAAAACTGTTTGTGGCCAGGGTGAGAGTGGTCAGAGATGATCCCAAGAGATCCCAAAGAGCTTCAGGTTAAATGCTGGAATAAATGGGATTAGTACAATTGGATACTAATTCAACACAGACATAGTTAGTGGGCTTGTTTCCGTGCTGGATGATGTATCCCCCAGCTGAGGTCTTTAGCCAGGGTCCATGGTTTGAGAATAAGGGGAGGCCATATTGGACTGACATGAGGAAGCATTTCTTCAGGCAGAGGTTTCTGAGCCTTTGGGGTTCTCCAGCCCAGAATGCTGTAGATACTCAGTCGTTCATTCAAAACAGAGGTGGACAGATTTCTGGATATGAAAGGATTGGGCGATATGAGGATAGTTCTGGAAGCATTGAGATGCTGGATCAGCCATGATCAGAACAGTTTTGTAGAGCTGCTTATATTTTATTTATAGACACAAATGCTGGAGTAATTCAACGGGACAGGCAGCATCTCTGGAGAGAAGGAATCGGTGACGTTTTGGATCTCGACCCAAAACATCACCCATTCCTTCTCTCCAGAGATGCTGCTTATCCCGCTGAGTTACTCCAGCATTTTGTGTCTATCTTCGGTGTAAACTAGCATCTGCAGTTCTTTCCTACACATATATTTTATTTATGGCCCTGGATCTCTTTTACTCGCTAACTAACATATGGCCATGACAGAAAAAAAAGCTCTTTTCTTACAGTTGCTATTGCACCTCTGGAGTTAATCTGAAGTGAGAAAAAACAGTGACTAATGTATGAACCGTTTCATGTTTAATTTAAGTGACCCTATGTTATATTTAGCATTGTCCCTGCAACAACGTACACAGGGCCCTGGTGCATAGCATGTCAGACCACGTAAATAGTTGGTTTGTGCAGGCAACTTCTATGGATGAGGGAACATTGTGTGCAAGGACCAAAATAAAATAGCTTTACTTTTAAAGATAAAAATGCAATGATTACATTAAGGATATAAGTTCATAAGTTCACAAGCGATAGGAGCAGAATTAGGCCATTCAGCCCATCAAGTGTACTCCACCATTCAATCATGGCTGATCTATCTATCCCTCCTAACACCATTTTCCTGCCTTCTCCCCACATCTCCTGACACCAGTACTAATCAATGATCTATCTCTGCCTTAAAAATATCCATTGATTTGGCCTCCACAGCCGTCTGTGGCAATGAATTCCACAGATTCACCACGCTCAGACTAAAGAAATTTCTCCTCATCTCCTTCCTGAAGGAACGTCCTTTAATTCTGAAGCTATGACTTCTGATCTTCGACTATTCCACTTGTGGAAACATCCTCTCCGAATTTATTTGGAATAAGAAAAATACTTTTGTAAGTGAAAACCACTGAATTTATTTTGTGAGGAGCTTGAATAATTGAATGGAATTCATAGCAGAGCAGTGATGCATGACCTTGAGCAGAGGATGGATTGGCAGATTCTTACTCAGTTCAAGGTTCCTTGGGTTCAAATGTTTCGGAACTGAAAACCAATCTCAGTCTGGAGAAAATCTTCACCGGTTGGTCTTCTCCGGGTGAATATGATGGTGAGAGTGGGACTGGGAGGAATTCATATCAGCGGACCTCATTGAAACGTACCAAATAGTGAAAGGCCTGGATAGAGTGGATGTGGAGAGATGTTTCCATTAGTGGGAAAGTCTAGAACCAGAGGTCACAGCTTCAGAATTAAAGGACGTTCCTTTAGGAAGGAGATGAGGAGGAATTTTTTTTAATCGGAGGGTGGTGAATGTGTGGAATTCATTGCCACCGAAGGCTGTGGAGGCCAAGTTCATGGATATTTTTAAGGCAGAGATAGATCAATTCTTGATTAGTGTGGGTATAAGGGGTTATGGGGAGAAGGCAGGAGAATGGGGTTAGGAGGAAGAGATAGATCAGTCATGGTTGAATGGCGGAGTAGACCTGATGGGCCGAATGGCCTAATTCCGCTCCTATCACTTATGAAGTTATGAACATATATCATGCCACTGGAGTAAATCGCACACCTCCAGGTTCAGGGACAGTTTCTTCCCAGCTGTTCTCAGGAAACTGAACCGTCCTCTCACCAGCTGGAGTGCGGTCCTGACCTCCCATTGACCTCATCTCTCATCGGACTTTACTGGACATTATCTTACACTAAACGCTATTCCCTTTATCCTGTATCTGTACACTGTGGACGGCTTGAATGTCACCATCTATTGCCTTTTCGCTGACTGGATAGCACGCTGCAAAAAAAGCTTTTCACTGTACCTCGGTACACGTGACAATAAGAAACAAAACTAAATATAAACATTGCTTTATTATCCAACTCCTACCAGATGTCATCATATGAATTTATGGGGTAACATTCTGAATTGGGGATGATCAGCCATGATCACATTGAATGGCGGTGCTGGCTCGAAGGGCCGAATGGCCTACTCCTGCACCGATTGTCTATTGTCCATTGAATGCTGTAAAATTAAAGTTCTGGAAACTCTTTGGGAGAGGGGTGAGAGAAGAAGCAGATACACTATGGTGCAACAGTTGATGTATGAAGCTGTTTTTTCATGTACAAATCTTGGCATTTGCAACACAGCCAGCCGTACATGGTGAATTTCAATTGGGTCTTTCTGTAACATAATAACCTTAGGACATATTTTATGTGCGCTTTTTGTCGGGTACGCAGTACGCAGTACTTAAACAGATCAAAGTAAAAACAACAGATTATTTCCACTGTGTGGTTGCTCAGTACTCTGCCAATATGAATTTTCACAATGCACCACCACTGGGAAAATAAATCACTGCGCGGGAATAGGGTACCGACAGCAAATGGGTCCCTCAAACGTTCAATGGTATCAATGGGGATCTGTATAGCTGCGATGAACTGTTTTACGTAACTAATTCTCATTTGTATCTCTGAAGGATTTCTTTGCGCACGGCTCTATCCGGGCCCTGTTGAGACCCGTGGATGGGAGTTTATGTACACGACCAAGGCAACGGTAGTTTATGAAAGCAAGAAGAATGTGTGCAGCATCCTGTCTGTGGGCTAACTCTTACTCGTGAGCGACATTGAATGGAACAGTTCTGAATGGAACACGCATCCAGCAATCTCCCATCTCTACAAAAGCAGGATGTGGAAGGGTAAGAGACCTGAATTTGAAATGAAATAACAATCACCGATGATAATACGTTGGAATGACATGTCAGAATTTGTGTCGTACTCATACAAGCAGTAATGGGAAGATAGACACAAAATGCTGGAGTAACTCAGCGGGACAGGCAGCATCTCTGGATGGAAGGAACAATAATGGGAGGATGATGATCAGAATCAAAGGAGCAACCAAGGACTAGGTTGCTAGAGCTTCAATCCTACCCCCAATCCTTGATTGAGTTTGAGTCTAGTTTATCATCATGTGTACCGAGGTACAGTGAAAAGCTTTTGTTGTGTGCTAACTGGTCAGCGGAAAGACAGTACATGATTACAACCGAGCCATTCACAGTGTACAGATAAATGATTAAAGGGGCTGTCCCATTTGGGCGACCTAATCCGCGAGTCAAGAAGACTGTCTTCGACCTTCAAGCTCAAGGGCACTCGCCTGGAAAGCCTCGAGCTGGACCGACCGAACCACACACACACACACACACACACACACACACACGCACGCACGCACGCACGCACGCACGCACGCATGCACACACGCACGCACGCACGCACGCACGCACGCACGCACGCACACACGCACACACGCACGCACGCACGCGTGCACACACACACACACACACACACACACACACACACACACACACACACACACACACACACACACACACACACGCGCGCGCACACACACACACACATACACACACACACACACAAACACATCGCGAAGGCGGGGGCCAGGGAAAGCGGGGGAGCGCTGTCTGAAATTCACACCCCCGATGAAGAGGAAGGTAAACGGCTGCACAGTAACGGTAAGTCTCGGAGGGGGGGGGGGAGAAGGGAAGAGAAAGGGAGAGAAGGGGGGGAGAGGGAGAGGAGACACTTTTAAGAAGTATAATAAAGTTTAGCGGGCATTTTACCTACCAGTAGGTCTTCCTTGGTCCTGAAAACTCCAATGAGCCAATTAAAATGCCCGGTCAGCGAAGGAGATTGCCTACGGCTGCCCTCGACTGCCTGTAACTAAATAGTGACCCCACTCCTCTGCACTACGAGTTCAAAAGAGCCATGCAGACCAAATTTTACTCACGGAAAATTTTTCAACATGCTGAAACATTTTCCGCGACCTAGCTGAGGCCACAAGTATTCGGGAACTTCCCTCGAGCATGAAGGAGAGTTCCAGCGACCTCATTGGACCTCCTAGGAACACGTGTCGACCATGCTGCGAGATTGAACGTCGAAGACACTCTTCTAAACTCGCAGATTAGGTCGCCCAAGTGGGACAGACCCTTAAGGGAATTACGCGAGTGATGTTTAGTGCATGATAAAGTCCAGTAAAGTCCAATCAAAGATAGTCCGAGGGTTTCCAATGAGGTAGATAGCAGCTCAAGGCTCTAGTAGTTGGTAGGATGGTTCAGTTGCCTGATGATAGCTGCGTACAACTTTGTGTCCTTTCTGTGTATCTGGAATGCTATCTGCCTCTTAGGTGACTCACTGGTGACTCTCAGATTATCCGTGATCGGACTTTGCTGGCTTTACTTTGCACTTAAACGTTATTCCCTTATCATGTACGTATACACTGTAAATGTATTGCCTTTCTGCTGACTGGGTAGCGCGCAACAAAAGCTTTTCACGTGACAATAAACTAACCATAACTGAGCTGAACTGTTTTGAGGCTTCTCGCTCCCACCTCCCCTCTTCTCTCCTGTCTATCTCTGCCTTAGAGAAATCCACTAACTTGGCCTCCACAGCCCTCTGTGGCAATGGTGGAGTTCCACAGATTAACTACCCCCTGAATAAAGAATTTCCTCCTGTCCTCCTTTCTAAAAGAGCGCCCTTTAATTTTGAGGCTATGACCTCTGGTCCTAGACTCTCCACTCATGGAAACATCCTTTCCACGTCCACTCTATCTATGCCTTTCATTATTCTGTAAGCTTCAATGAGGTCCCCCCTCAACCTTCTAAACTCCAGCGTGTAGAGGCCCAGTGCGGTCAAACGCTTCATATCCTGTGGTGTAGCTGCTCCCTCCTCTCTCCCCAGGCCACTATCACTCTACTCACACACCCTTGTCTAGCTTCTGACTTATCTGAAACATCTCACAGGTGTCCATTTGACAAGAGGCTATCTGCGATGACTGATGTCAACATTTAGCCACTGGCGAGGAACTGCGGGCTCTCAATGCTACTGATTTATTCTATTCACTGGAACATGTCAAACGCTGAGTTTCTGAGGATTAGGGGGAATTATGTCAAACGCTGATGCCGACTTGCTGAGACTGAATCCATATCACCACCGTGTAGGAAGGAACTGCAGATGCTGGTTTAAACCAAAGATAGACACAAAGTGCTGGAGTAACTCAGTGGGCCAGGCAGCATCCCTGGAGAAAACCAACGATATAGGTAAAAAAAAGGGATGAGGTCCTACAAGGTGAATTTAGGGAGCTAGGAGATAAAATTTAAAAGTAGGACCTCAAAGGTAATAATCTCTGGATTACTACCAGTACCACGGGCCAGTCAGAGTAGAAATAGGAGGATATTGCAGATGAATACGTGGCTTGAAAAATGGTGCAAGGGGGAGGGATTCAAATTTTTAGGGCATTGGAACCAGTTGTGGGGGAGGTGGGACCAGTACAAACAGGACGGTCTGCACCTGGGCTGGAATGGAACCAATGTGATTGGGGGAGTGTTTGCTAGTGCTGTCGGGGAGGATTTAAACTAATGTGGCAGGGGGATGGGTGCAAGAGCAGAGAGGCAGGGGGGTGTAAAATGAGGGTAGAAGCAATAGGTAGCAAGGTGAAAAGTAAAAGTGGCAGGCAGACAAAACCAGGGTAAAAATCAAAAAGGGCCACTTTTCAACATAATTGTATAAGGGGTAAGAGTGTTGTAAAAACAAGCCTGAAGGCTTTGTATCTTAATGCAAGGAGCATTCGTAATAAGGTGGATGAGTTGAATGTGCAGATAGTTATTAATGAATATGATATAGTTGGGATCACGGAGACATGGCTCCAGGGTGACCAAGGCTGGGAGCTGAACATTCAGGGATATTCAATATTCAGGAGGGATAGACAGAAAGGAAAAGGAGGCGGGGTAGCGTTTCTGGTTAGAGAGGAGATTAACGCAATAGAAAGGAAGGACATTAGCTTGGAGGATGTGGAATCGATATGGGTGGAGCTGCGAAACACTAAGGGGCAGAAAACGCTAGTGGGAGTGGTGTACCGGCCACCTAACAGTAGTAGTGGAGTTGGGGATGGCATCAAACAGGAAATTAGAAACGCGTGCAACAAAGGTAAAACCATTATAATGGGTGACTTCAATCTACATATAGATTGGGTGAATCAAATTGGCAGGGGTGCTGAGGAAGAGGATTTCTTGGAATGTATGCGGGATAGTTTTTTAAACCAACATGTAGAAGAACCAACAAGAGAGCAGGCTATTCTAGACTGGGTATTGAGTAATGAGGAAGGGTTAGTTAGCAGTCTTGTTGTGAGTGGCCCCTTGGGCAAGAGTGACCATAATATGGTTGAGTTCTTCATTAGGATGGAGAGTGACATTGTTAATTCAGAAACAAAGGTCCTGAACTTAAAGAAAGGTGACTTTGAGGGTATGAGACGTGAATTGGCCAAGATAGACTGGCCAATGATTCTTAAAGGGTTGACGGTGGATATGCAATGGAAGGCATTTAAAAACTGCATGGATGAACTACAACAAGTGTGCATCCCAGTTTGGCAAAAGAATAAATCAGGGAAGGTAGTGCATCCGTGGATAACAAGGGAAATCAGGGATAGTATCAAAACAAAAGAGGAAGCCTACAAATTAGCCAGAACAAGCAGCCTACCAGAGAACTGGGAGAAATTCAGAGACCAGCAGAGGAGGACAAAAGGCTTAATTAGGAAAGGGAAAATAGATTATGAAAGAAAACTGACAGGGAACATAAAAACTGACTGCAAAAGTTTTTATAGATATGTCAAGAGGAAAAGATTAGTTAAAACAAATGTAGGTCCCTTGCAGTCAGAAACAGGCGAATTGATCATGGGGAACAAGGACATGGCAGACCAATTGAATAATTACTTTGGTTCTGTCTTCACTAAGGAAGACATAAATAATCTGCCGGAAATAGCAAGGGACCGGGGGTTAAATGAGATGGAGGAACTGAGTGAAATCCAGGTTAGCCGGGAAGTGGTGTTAGGTAAATTGAATGGATTAAAGGCCGATAAATCCCCAGGGCCGGATAAGTTGCATCCCAGAGTACTTAAGGAAGTAGCCGCAGAAATAGTGGATGCATTAGTGATAATTTTTCAAAACTCTTTAGATTCTGGAGTAGTTCCTGAGGACTGGAGGGTAGCTAATGTAACCCCACTTTTTAAAAAGCGAGGGAGAGAGAAAACGGGGAATTACAGACCAGTTAGTCTAACGTCAGTAGTGGGGAAACTGCTAGAGTCAGTTATTAAAGATGGGATAGCAGCACATTTGGAAAGTGGTGAGTTCATTGGACAAAGTCAGCATGGATTTATGAAAGGTAAATCATGTCTGACGAATCTTATAGAATTTTTCAAGGATGTAACTAGTAGAGTGGATAAGGGAGAACCAGTGGATGTGTTATATCCGGACTTTCAGAAGGCTTTCGACAAGGTCCCACATAAGAGATTAGTATACAAACTTAAAGCACATGGTATTGGGGGTTCAGTATTGATGTGGATAGAGAACTGGCTGGCAGACAGGAAGCAAAGAGTAGGAGTAAACGGGTCCTTTTCAGAATGGCAGGCAGTGACTAGTGGGGTACCGCAAGGCTCAGTGCTGGGACCCCAGCTATTTACAATATATATTAATGATCTGGATGAGGGAATTGAATGCAACATCTCCAAGTTTGCGGATGACACGAAGCTGGGGGGCAGTGTTAGCTGTGAGGAGGATGCTAGGAGGCTGCAAGGTGACTTGGATAGGTTGGGTGAGTGGGCAAAGGCATGGCAGATGCAGTATAATGTGGATAAATGTGAGGTTATCCACTTTGGTGGCAAAAACAGGAAAGTAGACTATTATCTGAATGGTGGCCGATTAGGAAAAGGGGAGATGCAACGAGACCTGGGTGTCATGGTACACCAGTCATTGAAAGTAGGAATGCAGGTGCAGCAGGCAGTGAAGAAAGCAAATGGTATGTTAGCATTCATAGCAAAAGGATTTGAGTATAAGAGCAGGGAGGTTCTACTGCAGTTGTACAGGGTCTTGGTGAGACCACACCTGGAGTATTGCGTACAGTTTTGGTCTCCTAATCTGAGGAAAGACATTCTTGCCATAGAGGGAGTACAGAGAAGGTTCACCAGACTGATTCCTGGGATGGCAGGACTTTCATATGAGGAAAGACTGGATAGACTCGGCTTGTACACGTTGGAATTCAGAAGACTGAGGGGGGATCTTATAGAAACTTACAAAATTCTTAAGGGGTTGGACAGGCTAGATGCAGGAAGATTATTCCCGATGTTGGGGAAGTCCAGAACTAGGGGTCACAGTTTAAGGATAAGAGGGAAGACTTTTAGGACCTAGATGAGGAAATCATTTTTTACACAGAGAGTGGTGAATCTGTGGAATTTTCTGCCACAGAAGGTAGTTGAGGCCAGTTCATTGGCTATATTTAAGAGGGAGTTAGATGTGGCCCTTGTGGCTAAAGGGATCAGGGGGTATGGAGAGAAGGCGGGATGGGATACTGAGTTGGATGATCAGCCATGATCATATCAAATGGCGGTGCAGGCTCGAAGGGCCGAATGGCCTACTCCTGCACCTATTTTCTATGTTTCTATGTAAAATGGATGGGAAAAGGGACATTTCAGGTGGGAACCCTCCTTCAGACTGATCTGTCTGAACCAGTCTGAAGAAGGGTTCCGACCTGAAACACACCCATCCATTTTCTCCAGAGGTGCTGCCTAACCCACTGAGTTACTCCAGCACTTTGCGTCACTTCAATATCACCATGGCAGCATCCTACAGTCTGTAAATAGTATTTTGATGAATTTAGCAAGCTGGCGTCATATTAGTTCCTCTGAACACAAGTTCCAGTATTTTTGTGCATAAATACTGTTTTTGTATAGTTTCATGTAAGTGACACAGAGCCTTTGATTTCATTGACCTTTTGATTTAGCGTGGCCAGATGTACTGTGGATCATGTCATATCTTATAAAACCATATCGTGGATTGAATATATCCTGTTTAATCCCATTTGATATAGTAACGGTTCATTGTATCAAACCGGTGAATTGTTTTATATTGAACAAGCCTCGTGGCAACAATAGACCTTAACTTGGAGATGCTATTTCCTGTGTACTTTCAAATGTTGGTTTTGAAGGAATGCAGTTGACTTGCTTTTGTTTTCCGATTAAAAACACGTTAGAAATACAATTTACCAGGTTAATGATAATCAGTTGAAATGAAGGGTTTTAATAGAGTTTAAAATATAGTTTCACATTTGGCCATTAAATTAGCAAAGTAGCAATAAATTATTTCAAATATTTAATAGCAGTGTAATTCCCATGACAGGTTTAAGAAATGTTTCAATGTTTTTTGGAAATCAGTGAAGGGGAGGAGACGAGACCAAAATGAGTTCTCAACGCATTAAAGTCCTATTTAGTTTGAGGATGTGAACGGATTTACTCCAACTTCATTATATTTTAATCACCAATACTTGTAACTCTTTTATCCAAGGCTCCTTATTTGCTGTTTCATGGATTACATGTGGCATGTGTTTCCCCAAGTCCAATGTATCTTGTGGAAGCTGAGCTGAGAATTATTGTTTATTGTTGAGGAGGGAAATCCTTTTTGTTTTAATCAAAATACATTTTATTCAAAGTAAAAATGCGTACAATACAGGAACTGAGCAAAAAATTCTTCCGACATTCTTGGAGGCTTTACATTGACTTCAGTTCAGCACAGTTTCAGTTTAGTTTATTGTCACGTGTACCGAGGTACAGTGAAGAGCTTTTTGTGTGTGCTATCCAATCAGCGGAAAGACGATACATGATTACAATCGATCCATTTACAGTGAACAGATACTTGAGATGGGAACAAGGTTGAGTGCAAGGTAAAGCCAGCAAAGGCCGATCAAGGATAGACCGAAGGTCATCAAAGAGGTTGATAGTAGTTCAGCACTGCAATACATTCAATTCAATTTCATTTAAATCTGTTTATTTGAATTTCACAGCAATTTGCATACATACTATAATAACAGACAGTAACAGTCAAGGCATAATTGTACAACAGTATGTAAGCGATCCTCAAAACCCTTAAAGGCCTGTCTCACGAGTCTGCGGTCATTGGCGGCGAAACGGGAAGAATCTGCCGCCATAGACCGCGCACTCGTGAGAACGTACAATTCCGGGGCCGTGCGGCGGTGTTCCCAACACCGCACGGTGCTAAAATAAAACCGACAATGTCGAAAACTATATACTCACCGCACAACCTCCACCAGTGATGCACGAGTGCGGCACGGCCGCCCGCACGGGCCGCCGCCAGTGTGGCTCGAGCGCCGTGCGTCAAACCTCCACTGCCACAGCCTCCGCCAGTGAGGCACGTGCCTCCGCCAGTGAGGCACGTGTGCGGCACGGCTGCAGGCACAGCCACCGCTACAGCGCCGCGATCAGGATGGCCGCCGCCACAGCCGCTGCTGGTGAGTCACGTGCGGCGGGCCGACGTCATCGCAGTCGGCCCGCCCTTTTTTTTACTTACCGCAAGCACGTGGGACCCGCCGTGTTTGAATTACTCGGCCCCCGCGCAGCATCCGTGTGGCGCTCCAGTGGATAGGCTCGGTGCTCTTGCCGTTGCCGCGCGGTCCCCGCTACCGGCGACGCCGCGCTTCACCGCCGATGACCGCAAACAGGTAAGACAGAGCCTTTACCCTTACCCACCTTCAACCCACCCAAGTCAGGTCGGAGCCAAACGGGGACAAACAACACTCACATACGTACACATCCACACACAAATGGTAGAATAAACAAAACAAAATGTGCTGTATAAAAATAAAGAAAAAATAAAAATAAATAAAAATTAAAAAAAATTTAAAAAGTAAAAAAGAAAGAAAAATATATATATATATATATATATATATATATATACATATATATTTAAATAAATAATTGTGGGGAGGGGGGGATTAAGGGGAAAGCAGCTGCTGTAGAACAAAACGATGATGGAGAACACTCAGTCCTCTTCCGAGTCCGGGGACAAGTTAAGAGAGTTAACCAGTTCAAAGAAAGGGTTCCATGTATCTAGGAATGTCTTTGTAGAGCCTTTGAGAGAGAACCTAAGTTTTTCGAGTTTCAGATTGTAAAGCACCTCCTTAATCCAACAGGCGTGTGTCGGGGGACAGGTAATCCTCCAACTAAGCAAGATCAGTCTCCGGGCTAACAAGGTTGTAAAAGCTAGGACCCGTTTCACCGCAACAGAGAGGTTGGTGTTGGGAGGGGTACCGAAAATGGCTGACATTGGATTTGGAAGAATAGTCTGGTCGTAAGCTCTGCTTATCAATTCGAAAACACTCCTCCAAAAGGCTGCTAGCTTAGGGCAAGACCAAAACATATGGCTATGGTTGGCGGGAGATTGATTACATCTGTTGCAGGTGTCATTAACAGCTGGGTACATTCTAGCTAATCTTGCATTTGTGTAGTGGACTTTATAAAGGACTTTGCATTGGATTAGGCCATGACGAGCGCATATGGAAGAAGAATGGATCAAATCCAAGGCAGAGTCCCATTGCTGGTCCGTTAATTGCATATTCAGCTCTCCCTCCCACGCAGCTTTTAATGAGGTATGAGGTTTCAATAAAACCGACCCTAGCAAATTATACAAAATAGAGATGCATTTCTTCCGGTTGGGGTCTAAAGCTAAGATGATATCAGTCAGGGTTTCAGGAGGGCGATTTGGGAAGTAGGGAAATGTCTTCTTCACAAAATCCCTAATCTGGAAAAACCGAAAAAGGTGGGAGTTTGGGAGGTTGTAGTTAGACGAGAGCTCCGCGAAAGACGAGAAGATGCCATCCTTGTATAGGTTTTTGATACTATGCCAGGTTGCTATGCCAGGTTTTAAATGCGTGGTCTATACTTGAAGGTTTAAAAATTTGATTTTTAAGCAGTGGGGTCAAGATGGAAGGACCCTGTAAACCGAGGTTTTTCCTAAATTGACTCCATATCTTGAGCGAAAGGAACACAATTGGGCCTGCACCCACAGATGTTATAGAAAGGGGGAGTTGGGAGCATAGGACAGACCGCAACGGGAGACGTGAACTCGCCTTTTCCATATATACCCAGATCGCAATCATCATTCATCCAATACAGGAGTTTTTGCAAGTTAGCTGCCCAATAGTATCGCCTAAAATCAGGGAGGGCCAAACCGCCATCACTCTTAGGCGACTGCAGTATCGCCTTTCGGATTCTGACCGGTTTGCTACCCCATAAAAATTTAGATATTGTCCTTTCTAATTTATCAAAAAAATATTTAGTGGTAAGTATGGGGACATGCTGGAAAAGATACAGGAATTTGGGTAGGACAACCATCTTAACCAGATTTATCCAGCCCACGAGGGATAGCGGTAAAACTGACCAGCGGTCAAAATCTTTTTCGGCTTTCTCAACCAAAGGCAAAAAGTTTGTGCGGAACATATCAGATAAGGGTATTGTGATAAAAACGCCGAGATAGCGGAACCCATCCTCTGCCCATTTGAATGAGGTTAAAGAGCGAGGGAGCTGCTTAGCCGGTAAGTTAATCGGTAATAGCTCACTCTTTTGGTAGTTGAGTTTATAACCAGAATATGCACCAAACCGTTCTAAAATATTCATAATCACAGGGAGAGAACTGATTCAATTTCAATATATTTAATTCGTCGTTACGCGGTGTTTTCACAATTTTACCCCCCCCCCCCAATTTTACCCCCTGCCAACCTCATCCTTGCCACTTGATGTGGCCCCCTGGGGTGAAATCCCTTCCCTTATTTGAGGGGTGTCTCTACCACACTCTGCCCCCCCAATGTCGAGCAGCGGAAGGACCCTGGACTGTTGCCCTCTCCCACAGACCCTCCCAGGACACAGAGTTGCTCTCCCATATGTCATTAGCTCACAAGTGATAGAAGCAGAATTAGGCCATTCGGCCCAACAAGTCTACTCCGCCATTCAATCATGGCCGATCTATCTCTCCCTCCTAACCCCATCCTCCTGCATTCTTCCCATAACCCCTGACACCCGTACTAATCAAGAATCTATCAATCTCTGCCTTAACAATATCCCATTGACTTGCCCTCCGCAGCCTTCTGTGGCAAAGAATTCTATAGATTCACCACCCTCTGACGAAAGATATATGTGTGACATATATGTGGCTGTGGCCATTTGAGTAAAATTATCATGACCTTATTCCACAGAATCGCTTTACGTCAGGGGCGTGTGGGTAGATATTCACTCTGTTGCATGTGATACGATTATCCACTGGTCTGTAAGATATTTTACATTGAACCAGCTGCAATGACAGCAGTGGGTAATAATGAAGAAATGGTATTTTCAGTGTGCTTCAGCGTAATTGACTTTAAGTTATGCTATAGGATATTTCTTTCTCTCTCCTTTCCCAGTATAAACAGAGCTCGCAGTTCAAAGGCTGCTCTTCATCCATTTCATTGGAGTAAAAATGTTGTTCGCTCGCTACGACATTTCAGAATTCAAATAACAATGAAAATATTGGGAAAACAGGAGGGGCCCGACCCGAAACGTTGCCTATTCCTTTTCTCCGGAGATGCTGCCAGACCCGCTGAGTTGCTCCAGCATTTTGTGTCTTTCTTCAAAGAAAATATTAGGCAGCGTGATTACAGTACATCGTGTTAAGAAATGAAAATGTTTCTATTTTATTTGAATTCAAAAAATGACAAATCTCAGGCGCAGCATGCAAACCACAAACAATGCCATTTTGCAGATTTAGCCCACACACAACTGAAGAATTGCCATCCTGTATGTCTGGAACGTTTCATTAAGATATGTACAAAAAAAATCCTTCAGTGCAAAACCATAAACATGATGGAGACTGGTTAATTGTGTGGCTTTATTCTACTTGCTGTCTTTTGATATACGATGCAGAATTATATTACCCTGTTCCCAATTATAATTACATTGAGCACATTACAAGTTCCCCAGTCACCTTAGGGAATTCTTGCCTATCAAAGATCTGGAGGAAGCGATGATCTTACACCAGAGTTGCTACATTGCATTTTGTGTTCAGAGAGAGAGTGAGAAAAATATGAGGCGTCTTTCACATACTCAGGATGTCTGGAGCTTTTCAGAACCTTTGAAATGTTTTGATTAAAGTTATTACGTGGATAACTGTGGCAGTCAGTTTTGGCACAGCGATATCCCGCTAGCAGCAAGGAGCTGTTGATTTTGAATCTGTTCAAGAATTTACAATGGCGAACAGCGATCTCTGCTGTATAGTCCACTGAACCTCCAACATAAAGGAGATAAATTATGCACTCACTTTGGATAGGAGGGTAAATAAGTGATATGGTCAAAAGTGATAGGAGCAGAATTAGGCCATTCGGCCCCTTGCGTCTACTCCGCCATTCAATCATGGCTGATCTCTCCCTCCTAACCCCATTCTCCTGCCTTTTCCCCAGAACCCCTGACACCCCTACTAATCAAGAATCTATCACTCTTCACCTTAAAAATATCCATTGAATTGGCCCCCACAGCCTTCTGTGGCAAAGAATTCCACAGATTCACCACCCTCTGACTAAAGAAATTCCTCCTCATCTCCTTCCTAAAGGAATGTCCTTTAATTCTGAGGCTATGACCTCTGGTCCTAGATTCTCCCACTAGTGGAAATATCCTCTCCACATCCACTCTATCCAGGCCTTTCACTATTCGGTAAGTTATAAGTAACTGTAAGGAAAATAAAATCATTATTTTCATCTTGGCATTGAACCTATTTGGGGTAAAGCTGTCAAAGATCAGTTTTCCCAGAGGATTGACTGCTAGATCCAAGATCCATGAAATTTGGAGTTGAGGGACCAAGGGCACAGTATCTTCTGACATGTTGAGCAGCTTGGGCACTTTGAGCAGCATAATCAAGGACGAGTCGCATGGTGGCGCAGCGGTAGAGTTGCTGCCTTAGAGCAATTGCAGCTCCGGAGACTTGGGTTCGATCCCGACTATGGGTGCTGTCTGTACGGAGTTTGCACGTTCTCCACGTGACCACGTGGGTTTTCTCCGAGATCGTCAGTTTCCTCCCACACTCCAAAGACGTACAGGTTTGTAGGTTATTTGGCTTGGTATAAGTGTAAAATTGGCCCTAGTGTGTGTAGGGTAGTGTTAATGTGTGGGGTTCGCTGGTCGGCGCAGACTCGGAGGGCCGAAGGGCCTGTTTCCACACTGTATCTCTAAACTAAGTAATCCTGGCCACTCCGTCTTCCCCCCTCTCCCATCGGGTAAAAAAGGTATAGAAGTGTGAAAACCCACACCTCCAGATTCAGGGACAGTTTCTTCCCAGCTGTTATCAGGCAACTGAATCATCCTACCGCAACCAGAGAGCAGTCCTGAACTACTATCTACCTCTTTGGTGACCCTTGGACTATCCATGATCGGATTTTGCTGGCTTTACCTTGCACTAAACGTTATTCCCTTATCATAGTAGACAAAAATACTGGAGAAACTCAGCGGTTGAGGCAGCATCTATGGAGCGATGGAATAGGTGACGTTTCGGGTCTCGACCCGAAACGTCACCTATTCCTTCGCTCCATAGATGCTGCCTCACCCGCTGAGTTTCTCCAGCATTTTTGTCTACCTTCGATTTTTCCAGCATCTGCAGTTCTTTCTTAAACATCCCCTTATCATGCAGCTGTACACTGTAAATGGCTCGATTGTAATTATGTTTGGACTTTCCGCTGACTGGTTAGCACGCAACAAAAGCTTTTCACTGTACCTCGGTACACGTGGCAATAAACTAAACTAAACTAAACGGTATCTTCTGACATTTTGCATTTTGTTGCCCTTTCAGTTCTCATTAAAAAGCCTCTCTGTTTGATGTCGAGGGATCGAGCTGTTTCGAGTAAAATGCACTCTCATCAGCACGCTGCTATATTTATTTGAATCTGAACGTCATCCAAACCAGCCTCATCCATTTGGTACAGGTTTCTGGTGCAGAATCGTGTAATCCTAAAGCTCTTCGTAATGTAGATGGATAGTCTGTTAACACAGTGAGTTTGTTGTGTATTTCCAGTGAAGCGCAGCTTACAGCACATAATCACTAAGCTGAAAAACGTAAAAATACAAACCATTCAAATGAGCTGAAATGTCGAAAAATCAGTTCAGTCGCCCACCTGCGATTTCTGCACAAATCTTTTTTTTTGCCTGATGGTAGACAATCTTTAAGTTATAGGTCAAAAGATAGATAAAAGTAGATGTTTTGAAGCATCCTTGTGGATAATTTTAACTGCAGATGATGGATTGAAATGCATTTGATCCATTCATTAAACGCCTCCCAAATGAAAGTTAATAAGTCAGGAGAAAAAATAATTCCATAGGCAGGATTGCTGATATCAGCACTTTTGTTTATATTAGCATCTTAGTCAAATCATCGTTGACTTTCTTATTAATCCAGGCGAGAAGGTTTCTTATGTCCTGTTCATTATTTGTCTTCCCAACTTAGGAGCTGGGGCTTGAGTCCACTCTGATCCAACTTCCAAACGAGTTCTTGATTTTTGTGTCGATCTTCCCATTATTGCTTGGTACATGTGACAACAACAAACTAAACTAATAAACAAAAAAACTCACCCGTCGCCCTAAGTGTTCATCCTTCTTCGCCGCAGAAGCTGTATGGTCGTGAGAGATCTCCTATGGTCGTGAGAGGTCTCCAAAGAGTCGTAGCGTCTTTCTGGTCGCCGCTGAGTTTTCAACATGTTGAAAATTTCGGCGACCTGTCACGGGTGCCGGCAGTCGCCTGTAAAGGTCGCGTAAGTGGGACAGGCCCTTTAAGAACACCACCTCCTGCACACGCTATCAAAGATCCTATAGCAAGCAAGATAGATCACTCGACGAAAAAGACGTACGGTCATGGGCAGATTCATGGGTAATTTTCGGCCCCATTTCCGTAACAGGCTTCCGTCTCCGCACCAAAGATCCCATAGCGGAGCTAGTGCGGAGACGGAAGCCGGTTACGGAAACATCCTCTTAAAAATAAAAGTTATTTGGTAAAAATCTTCTCCTCATTTTCAGAATTATAATTTATTAACACAAACTGTTTCCCCGCAACGTTGATTACACTGCGAGTCGGGTCGGATCGGGTTACTGAAATGGATGAAAAAAAGGCCCACGTTCCTTTCCGTTGCGTACTACACGTCAGCCCATTGCTTTTAGAAGGAGTGATCTATCTTGCTCCGCTATAGGATCTTTGCACGCTATACTCTAGGTATGTCACAATACTTACCTTCAGCGGCGCTGCAATTCTGCCACTGGCCGTGTGCGCGATTTTGGCGCCTTTAAGGGGGGGGGCGGGGTTAAAACGCGGGTTTCTCCTACCTTGTCCTGTATTATATTTCGTCGGAGTACAAGCGTTTGCTGAAAAATCGTTCCTACGGGCGTTTTGTGTATTTTTTATTTTTATTAAATCGACAATGTCAGCGCTGGAGTTATTTTAAAATCAGCTTCGAAAGCCGTCAACGCCGACAACGGGGACGGATTTCACTGGTAAACGAAAGTAGTTTATTTTTTGTATAAAAGTGCTTCTTAAGAAGCCTTTAATTCATATTTTTTAATGCGAAACGGTGATTCTTTTCCCCGAACTAACGGCAGAATTTTTCATGCCGATACGGGGTTAAATTCACCGCAAATCAACGTTCCAAATGATCGCGTTCCAGAAAACCTCACTCGCAAGATGATTTAAATGCCCATTAATTTACAGGTTTTAAACATTAAATTCCTTCCATTTGGCCTGTAAATCCATGACAATGAGATTTAAAAACTATGTTATATTGTGAATTCTTGTGTGAATGTTATTTGGACACTTAGGCTATTTAAAAATGTTAATCTATTCTTAAGAAATTGATAGATGTTTAGATCTAGTAATTGAATTTTGTAATTAGCTACAATTAGGTAACTAACTAATTATATGCTTTAATTTCATGTCATCTAAGTAAGATTGTTTCATATTTGTTTCAGAATGCTTCAATCTATAATAACTGAAAATTTCTTTCAGTTCTCTTAATTTTTAAGAAAGTTATGGGCTTTTGACTGTCCTCGATCACAGCTTTTGTGTTAAGTCAATGGAAAAGCAATAGGGAACAAGATGCTAATTTCCGAGTATGGAAATGGCCATAACTTTTTTAATACTGAAGATATGAAAGTGAATTAGGTGTCAAATTAAACATATTTTTATGCTTTATCTGATAGGATAAATTGCAGACTTGATTTTTAAAATCTCAAAATGTTGTAACGTTGCTATAAACTCTGCCCTCTGGTATTTGTTCTCTTTGCACAACCTGTTGTACTTGTGTATGGCTCGATTCTACTCCAGTACCATATGGCATGAGTTGACTGCAGAGCACACAAACAAAGTAACATACCTGGTCTTCTTCAAAATAGTGCTGTGGAATGTTCTACATGAAAGCAAGCTGGTGGTGTGAACTGCACACTGCAAGCCTGTGGTACATATATGTGATTAATTAAATAAACTCACGGCTGCAGAATGTGGAACAATATTTTCTTTATTATCACGCCCAAGATACTGGGCATGCTCAGACCTTGTATTCTTAAAAAGGCAATGTTTTAATATTGTAATAACAACTGGAGATGGGGCAAAATACAAATTGCTGGAAGAACTCAGCGGGCCAGGCGGCATCTGTGGAGGGAATTGGACAGCCGACACTTCAGATTGAGGCTTCTGGACTGAACGAGTAGAGGGGAGGTAGCCGGTATTAAGCTCATGTTCATTAGTGAAAGGAGCAGAATTGGGCCATTCAGCCCATCAAGTCTACTCCGCCATTCAAGCATGGCTGATCTATCTCTCGCTCTCAACCCCATGAAATTTCATTCAAGCCTAGGCTTGAATGACAATAAACAGCACTCAATTCAATTCAATTCAAATTCTCCTGCCTTCTACCATTAACCCCTGACACCCGCACTAATCAAGAATCTATCTATCTCTGCCTTAAATATACATTGTGATGATGGGGATGGGCGGGGCAAGCAGTGTCATGTGAATGGTGTGGAGAGTAGGGTGGAGGGGAATAGCAAAGTTCACAAGGTCTATTTCCAGCACCTCTCTCCCACTTCTGAATCTTTCTGTCTCCATTAGGAGAGAAATCTTTCACTAACATTTACTACCAGCTCCCTGGCACCCATGGTTACCTGGACTACCCCTTTAGAATTTAGACTTTAGAGAAACAGCATGGAAACAGGCCCTTTGGCCCACCAAGTCCAGTGACCGCCCTGTACACTATCCTGCACACAAGGGACAATTTACTGTTTGCTGAAGCCAATTAACCTACAAACCTGTATGTCTTTGGAGTGTGGGTGGAAACTGGAGCAACTGGAGCAAACCCACGAGGTCACAGGGAGAACGTACAAACTCCATGCAGACAGCACCCGTAGTCAGGATTGAACCTAGCTCTCTGGCGCTGTAAGGCAGCAACTCTACTGCTGCGCCACCATGCCGCCCTCATCCCATTCTGTCTCTAGTAAGGACACCATTTTCCACACTTTGTCACAAAAGCTGTGGAGGTCAAGCCAGTGGATATTTTTAAGACAGGGATAGATAGATTCTTGATTAGTACAGGTGTCAGAGGTTATGGGGAGAAGGCAGGGGAATGGGATTAGAAGGCAGGGAAAGATCAGCCATGATTGAATGGCGGAGTAAACTTGATGGGCCGAATGGCCTAATTCTACTCCTATTATTTATGACCTTTTGACCTTATGACCACAACTTCCTCAGTTTCTCCATCAAAGTCAAATCTCGTGATGTGACTTTCCACTCTAGGACATGTCCTTTTTTTCAGGAAACGTGGTGTCCCCCGCCATCCCCTCCCCCTCTCTGCCATTGACGGTGATTATGTAGAGTACGATTTAACTGCATCGCGCACAAAACAACATGCCTGGTATTCTCGCTGTGCTGTGGTGTATTCTATGTCAAAGAGAGCTGGTGGTGTATCTTGTACTCACCCACCCACATCTCCTCCATTTTCTGCACTTCTTCTCTCACCCCTCCACCCCCCCCCCCAATAGAACAGGGAGGGAGTTCTCTTGATCCTTGCCTTGCACCCCACCAGCCCCTGCATCCCGTGCAGCACTCTTCATCAACTACAGATGTGGCCCCATTTAAACATCTCATCTGAAAGACAACACCCTTGACCACGTAGCACTCCCTCTAATTTTGTTTAGTTCACTATTGTCACATGTACCGAGGCACAGTAAAAAGCTTTTTAAATGCGCGATGCAGTCAACGAAAAGACGAGACATGATCACAATCGAGCCATCCACAGAGTACGGATGGATGATAAAGGGTATAAATTTTAGTGCAAGATTTTGCGTCAGGTCGGGGGTAGTTCACCCCACCCCGGGTATTATGTAATCCCGTGCTACCTGCTCCATGGTCGGATAGTCGGCGACTAAACCATCTCCCCCACCTGGTTTGCCAGGTGAGGAGGGGGCTGTGGAGCCCCAGCAGGACCAAAAACAAGACCTGTCAAAGGGCAGATGAGCTCCTAGCGAGCCAACGGCCATCCACACTTCAGTAGAAGTTGCGATCACTGTCGTACATACCATTGTAAGGGATGATGATAAAGCACACACACCAAAATCCTGTACTTCCAGCGGCGGAAGTCCGCAGGAACTGGAGGACAGAGATGTGTGGTGGTGCGTCCGTCACCGTTCCCGTTGGAAACTGGCACCACTGCGTCGCTAATGTTTTCAACGATGATGAATGAATGAATGCAAGGTAGACTCCGATACAGTTCAATTAAAGATAGGTCGAAGATCTCCAATGAGATAGAAGGGAGGTCAGGACTGCTCTCTAGCTGGTGAGAAGACGGTTCAGTTGCCTGATAACAGCTGGGAAGTAACCGTCCCTGAATCTGGAAGTGCGCATTTAGAAACTTTTGCACTCTTGCCTGATGGGAGAGGGGAGAAGAGGGAGTGACCAGCTGTAAGATTGGTCCTTGATTATGCTGGGGGCCTTGCCGAGGCAGCGTGAGGTGGAGATGGAGTCAACGGAAGGGAGTGACAGCCTAGACTTTCATTTTTAAAGCTTTGGGATAGTGGCCATTTGCAAGCAGTGTAATTCTGGTTTCCCAAAGACATCTGAAAGGACTTTCTACAATAAGAATCATTGAACAGAACTGTTGGCCTGCAGCATTATAGTTTCCTCATTACCTGTAGATAAACATTTGTTCTTGGCCTGGCAGTTGCACTGACTGGTTTGATTAACGACTGTGATTAAACGCTTATCTGATAAATCTAAGAAATCAGAGAGGGCCTATAAATTATGCAAACACGCTGTCTTAATCCTCTGGTGTTAATTCTGATTCGTGCTGGGGAATACATCTGTTTGTTGTTTTTATATCAGAACATTTTGTGATTCATTCCATTTCAATTCTCGCTCATATATTCAGTTTGCAGATGTCAGAGCTGATCAGATGCAAAGTTAACCATATCATAAGTTAATAAAGTTGTAGGGAGAGAATTAGGCCATTCGGCCCGTCAAGTCTACCCGCCATTCAATCATTCCCTCTCAACCCCATGCTCCTGCCTTCTCCCCATAACCCCTGTCAACCTTACTAATCAAGGATCTATCAATCTCCATCTTAAAAAATATCCATTGACTTGGCCTCCACTTCCGTCTGTGGCAATGAATCCCACAGATGCACCACCCTCTGACTAAAGAAATTCCTCCTCATCTCCTTTCTAAAGGTATGTCGTTATTTCTCTTTCCATATAACCATATAACCATATAACCATATAACCATAACAGCACGGAAACAGGCCATCTCGGCCCTTCAAGTCCGTGCCGAACATTTACAATTTTTTTTTTTTTAATTAAAAATAAAATGCTTCCCCCTAGTCCCATCTACCTGCACTCAGACCATAACCCTCCATTCCTTTCCCGTCCATATACCCATCCAATCTATTTTTAAAGGATAACATCGAACCTGCCTCCACCACTTCCACTGGAAGCTCATTCCACACAGCTACCACTCTCTGAGTAAAGAAGTTCCCCCTAATGTTCCCCCTAAACTTCTGTCCCTTAATTCTCCAGTCATGTCCCCTTGTTTGAATCTTCCCTACTCTCAATGGGAAAAGCTTATCCACGTCCACTCTGTCTAACCCGCTCATAATTTTAAAGACCTCTATCAAGTCCCCTCTTAACCTTCTGCGCTCCAAAGAATAAAGACCTAACTTGTTCAACCTTTCTCTGTAACTTAGTTGCTGAAACCCAGGCAACATTCTAGTAAATCTCCTCTGTACTCTCTCTATTTTGTTGACATCCTTCCTATAATTAGGCGACCAAAATTGTACTCCATACTCCAGAATTGGCCTCACCAATGCCTTGTACAATTTTAACATTTCCCATTCTTTCCCTTTCCCATTCTTTTCCTCGTTATTTTGCTAAGCTTACACCTAGACTGAAAGGGTATAGCGTAATGCTGCCTTCATTTGGGGAACTATATGCTGAGGCTGTATAACTTTCATAAAACAGGTACATTTTTCAAGTTCCCGACAGGAAGGATGGTTATTGGCAGGGAGAAGGAGAAGCGTGGATTTACATTAACGGGTAGGATTGGAGGGCATTTTTTAATCAAAGTAACAGTGGTCTGGAATTCACCGCTGAGAGATTGGTGGGGGCGGAAGCCTTCAACTTGTTCAAATACTGGGATGGTCATTTGAACCTTTTGACGCAATGGACCCAGAGCAGCAAGTTCATTTTATAACACAGTACAGCACAAGAACAGGCCCTTCGGGCCCACAATGTCCGTGCCGAACTGATGCCAAGATAAACTAATCTCATCTGCCTGCACACGATCCATATCCTTCCAATCCCTGCATATCCAGTGCTAATCTACAAGGCCTCTTGAATGCCACTGTTGTATCTGTCTCCACCATCACCCCCGGCAGTGCCTTCCCAAGTAAAAAAACTTGCCTCACACATCTCCTTTAATGTTGCCCCACTTATATCTATGCCCTCTTGTCTTTGACATTTCCTCCCTGGGAAAAAAATGGCTAGCTACGATGGACTGAATGGCACCTTTCTCTGCTGTAAATTTCTAAGAATCCACGTTTAAGAAGTCAACACATTTGGGATTATTTACCTGGCCTGAGGCTGGCAGAATGTGCAAGGATGACTTTTCAAACTGTGCTGACTGGAGAGTTATGCCAATCATTCCACCATCCATCACCATCTCAGGCCTATGGAAGAGGATCATAACATTAGGGCGGTACGGTGGCGTAACGGTAGAGCTACTGCCTTACAGTGCCAGAGACCCAGGTTTGATCCTGACTCCAGGTGCTTATCTGTATGGAGTTTGTATGTTCTACCCGTGCCCTGCGTGCGTTTTCTCCAAGATCTTCGGTTTCCTCCCAGACTCCAAAGACCTACAGATTTGTAGGTTAATTGGCTTGGTATAAATGTAAATTGTCCCTTGTGTGTGTGTAGTATAGTGTAAGTGTGCGGGGATCGCTGGTCATGCAGACTCGGTGGGCTGAAGGGCCTGGTTCCGCGCTGTATCTCTAAACTAAACTAAATTGAAGGTAAGCCACAGACGGCTTGTGGGTATTTTTAAAGTGGAGGTTGATGAGTTCTTGATTAGTGAGGGTGTCAAAGCTTATGGGAAGAAGGCAGGAGAATTGTGTTCAGAGGGAAAGATTGATTAGCATGATTGAATGGTGGAGCAAACTCAATGAGCCAAATGGCCTAATTCTGTTTCTATGTCTTATAGAATAGAATAGATAGAATAGAATACGTTTATTGTCATTGCACAATACTGTGCAACGAAATTCCATTGCATCTCCTCCGGTTAAAAAATACAAACACGACAACCATTGACACATATGTACACTTATTAGTAAAAATAATAAATAAGTATTTAAAAATAATTTAAAAAGAATGTTGCATTTCTTGGAATTACATTTTGCTTCCCCAGTGTTCTCTGTTGGAATTAAGTTCTTTTATCGCGCATGGGTAGAAACTATTTTTTAGTCTACCGGTGCGAGCCTTCAGAGACCCGAATCGCCTCCCAGAGGGTAGCAGAGTGAAAAGGTGGTTGGCAGGGTGGGATGTGTCCTGCTTGATGTTTATGGCCCTATATATATCATCCAAGGAGGGCAGTTGAGCGTTATGAATCTTATGAATTGATGACATCCCATTCAGATCGTGGTTGCTCAGTTGTGAACCTCCAGATGGACACACGGAGAATCCTGTCTAAGGTCAACCCGTGGAAAGCAGTCGGACCCGATAACATCCCAGGACGTGTGCTTAAGGAATGTGCTGAGGAGTTAGCATATGTGCTAACAGACATCTATAACATCTCCCTCAGTCAAGCCATTGTCCCCACATGCCTCAAAACGTCTACAATAATACCCATAGCGAAGAAACCAGTTGTTGCCTGCCTAAATGACTACCGCCCTGTCGCCCTGACCCCAATAATAATGAAGTGTTTTGAACGCCTGGTGAAACCCCACATTACTGCCAGCCTCCCCTCATCGTTAGACCTCCTCCAGTTTGCCTATCGCCCCAACCGTTCTACAGAGGATGCCATCTCTACCATGCTGCACACAGTGCTCAAGCATCTGGAAAACAGAAACACATACGCCAGAATCCTGTACATTGACTTCAGCTCAGCGTTCAACACCATCATCCCACAGAGACTTGTGGAGAAACTAACCCTGCTGGGCCTCAACACCGCCCTGTGTCACTGGATCTTGGACTTTCTGACAGAGAGACCGCAGTCAGTCCGTGTTGGCAAGAACACTTCAGGCTCGATCACGCTGAGCACCGACTCCCCTCAAGGCTGTGTGCTCAGCCCGCTGTTGTTCACATTGCTCATACATGACTGTGCTGCCAGATTCAGGGAGAATAAGATCATAAAATTCGCGGATGACACAACAGTGGTGGGACTCATCAGCGGAGATGATGAATCAATGTACAGGGAGGAAGTAAAACAACTAGTGGACTGGTGCGGCAAAAATAATCTAGAACTAAATGTCGACAAAACAAAGGAGATGGTTGTCGACTTCAGGAGGGCGCAGCCAAAGCATGCACCCCTTAACATCAGTGGCGCCACAGTGGAGAGAGTGGAGAGCATAAAGTTCCTCGGGGTGCAAATTACAGACAGCCTCACCTGGTCCAGGAACACCACTGGGACCGTCAAACGGGCCCATCAGCGACTGCACTTCCTGAGGAAACTAAAACAGGCCTCACTCCCCACCAACATCCTCAGGACTTTCTACAGGGGTACGGTGGAGTCTGTACTCACGTACTGCATAAATACGTGGTACTCCACCTGCAACTGCTCGGACAGGAAGGCTCTGCAGAGGGTAGTGAGGGGAGCAGAGAAGATCATTGGCGTCTCCCTACCCTCAGTACAAGAACTGTTCCAGAGCCGCTGTCGGAAAAAAGCTCAGAGAATTGCTAAGGACAAACTGCACCCCCTCCACATACACCTGGATCTCCTGCCATCAGGCAAGAGATATCGCAGCATCAAAGCCCGGACTACAAGACTGCGAAACAGCTTCCTGCCATATGCTGTGAGGCTGCTAAACAGCCACTCTGTACTCACAGTCACCTGATTCTGCGGCTTGGCACGGACACTTTAATAACTGGCACTGGCCACTTCAATAACTGGCACTGGCCACTCAAATCAGCCACCCCGGACATGTTTATGATTGGTTTTACTGTATTTTAACATTGTTTTTACCTACTTTTTAACTATTTATACTGTTCCATCAGGGACTGGATTGTGTTTAGTGTTATTATGTGTGAAATGTTTTAAACTTCATGTGCGATGCTCCGGTATTCCCTGGGAAACGTCTTTTCATTTTGCAATGTACAACTGTTGCTTGCAAGATGACAGTAAAGGTTGATTTGATTTTGATTTGATCCCTCAAACAATTGTTGTCCACGATAAAAAAAATAACTGACCAGTGATTGAAGGCAAAACAAGATTTAAATTGCTTCTCCAGGCTATCTATTCCCATGGTGTAGGAAGGAACTGCAGATGCTGGTTTAAACTGAAAATAGACCCAAAAAGATGGAGTAACTCAGCGGGTCAGGCAGCATCTCTGGAGAAAAGGAATAGGTGACGTTTCGGGTCGAGACCCTTGTTCAGACTGAGAGTCAGGGGAAAGGGGAACGAGAGATATAGACGGTGATATAAAGAGATATGGAACAAATGAATGAAAGATGTGTAAAAAATAGTAACGATGATAAAGGAAACAGGCGGTTGTTAGCTGTGGACGAGGTGAAAACGAGTTACAGACAATACGACTCAACAAGACGACTTACAAGTCAGTGCAACGACTTGGGTGGGTGAGGGACGGAGAGAGAGGGGAAGCAAGGGTTACTTGAAGTTAAAGAAATCAATATTCATACCACTGGGATGTAAGCTGCCCAAGTTTACAACCCAGATTGAGGCAGTTTGAGTATCCAACAGAGGCATACAGTGGATACTTGAATGCAGAAAGTTGCTTCTAGTTGACAAACAGTGGGCAAGTTTAACATGACAAAGCCCTTGATTATTTAATGGAAATAAAGCTCTGCATTTACAGTAGACCACAGTAACGCAGTATGTTTTACAAGGATTTATTGCCTTGGGGAGCACTTGGTTAGATTCCCCGTCCAAGATCAATAATGGGCAGTTTCTGTAACGTGTACGTCCTTTATTGATTTATTTGCAATATTCATTAGAGTGTTTGTCGAGGGTAATCTTGTGCACAGGAGTCGAAGTAAAGTTGAGCAGGAACTGTTTGGGCTCTGTGGGCGGATCGTGTGAGAGGAAGAAGTGGGCAAAGTAAGCGGATGGCAGAGGGGCAGAACTGAGAGGCACACACTACCTCGACGGAAAGATTCGCGAAGCGGAAACATTACCACAGAGGGCAGCACAATGTCGAATTATTGGGGAGGAGATGGGGTGAAGCCTGAAGCCTGTTCCTACCATTGCCTCTCAACACCATGTCCCGTTTCAACTTCCTGCCCAGAAACAATGAACAGAAACAGAAAGTCACACTCTGACATTTCGATGATGATATTGTGGTGAGCTGAAGGTTGAGGTGAACTGCTGTGCAGTTACGGTACAGATACGGACAGTTTAGGCCAACCAGACCATGTTGGTATTTCTACCTCTGCCCACACTGATGCTTGTAGTTGCAACTGACTTGACAGCAGGAATGCCTCAACAGTCTGGGTGTTCCTGGTGCAGGAAGGGAGCGGGAATGTGCCAGGGTTCCCGGTGCCAGTTCCTGACCTGTGACCGTTGCTGTGAAGAATACTCAGCTGGAGGTCAGCTGAGGACAATATTGACCTCCAGCAGTGGCCAAAGAGCTGGTTGGTCACCAGATGGTTTGGCAATCACGGACCACGCTCAGGCGCGAAGATTTAGGCACCAGAACTATGCAAGGCCCAGCCCACCAGTTCAACACGTGAGTAAAGAGAGACACAAAATGCTGGAGTAACTCAGCGGGAGAGGCAGCATCTCTGGAGAGAAGGAATGGGTGACGTTTCGGGTCGAGATCCTTCTTCACCCCATTCCTTCTCTCCAGAAAGCACTCAGGCCATTCTAGATGCGAATCATGTCACTGTGTGTACAGCAGATAGCATCGTGGTGGATGAATGTGTTGCAACTGGTAACATTCCAAGAAAAGAGGGCAGGGTGTGTGCTCCTGGGTCACATAAATAGAACCAGGCAAATAACAACGTAATTAAGAAGTGTTTAGCATGCGTTGTGCAACACCTGACTTCAACACAAAGCTGACCTATACAACACTTGTGTCACATAAGGTCAATTACTGCTTCAGCTCACAACCAGCACAACACTAAATACTCCAGACAGACACAAAATGCTGGAGTAACTCAGCATCTCTGGAGGGAAGGAATGGTCTGAAGAAGGGTCTCGACCCAAAACGTCACCCATTCCTTCTCTCCAGAGATGCTGCCTGTCCCACTGAGTTACTCCAGCTTTTTGTGTCTATCTTTGGTTTAAACCAACATCTGCAGTTCCTTCCTGCACATAACATGTGGCAACGTTGCTGTTTGATCAAAACATGCCCTTGTGCGATCAACAGCATGTCTGGCAGGTGGTCCTGGAAGAGGGGAATAACTCAGAATCTGACCACCAAGGATTTAGTTACTTGGTTAATACAGTTGTGGGATGGGTTTTGTATTCCATGGTCAGCTGCCACATATCTTGTTCTTGGCAATCTCAATGAATTAAAAAGTCCTCCCTCTGACCAGATGTGTGGTTCAGAGCCGCCTGTTACTGATCCCGTCACATTTCTTCACATCTATGTTTGGTCGCACTGTGTCAATACGATATGATACCATAGAACTTTATTTATCATAATCATAATCATAATCATACTTTATTAGCCAAGTATGCTTTGCAACATACAAGGAATTTCATTTGCCATACAGTCGTACTAAGAAAAAGCAACAGAACACACAAAATACATTTTAACATAAACATCCACCACAGTGACTCCTCCACATTCCTCACTGTGATGGAAGGCGAAAAGAAAGTTCAATCTCTTCCCTTCTTTGTCCTCTAGCGGTCGGGGTCTCTAACCTTCCGTTGACGGGACGATCCAATTCTGCTCCTATCTCTTATGAATTTATGAACAATCTCCACACAGAGAGGAGCATCCGAGGTCAGGATCGAACCTGGGTCCCTGCTGCTGTAAGGCAGGCAGTAGCTTTACCAGCTGTGCCACTCTGCTGGTGTTGGCTTATTATAGCCAGGTGTACCAAGGTACAGTGAAAAGCTTTTGCCTGCAAGCCATCCAATGAAATCAGATCAATTGGATCTGCCGGGGGAAGGAACAAAGGGGGGCCTGGCGCGGCGGGGGGGGGGAGAATGATGGAGGGCCCGTTGTGGGGGGACCGCCGTGAGGGAGGGGGGGAGAACAAAGAAGGACCTGGCGCCGGGGTACTTTGGAACTTTGTAAGCGCCCTCTAAGTAGTGACTATTGGCATACCTCGGGTATGCAAGCAAAGAATGTCACTGTGACTTGTGACAATAAAGTATTCACTCATTCAGTACAAGGGGTCGTACAGAGAGAAAATAACACTAATTTGGTCATTTCGACCATGGAGGTTAAGTGGTGAAAGGTCCATTAAATACATATTTGTACTTACTGCGTACACTGTCACCTCAGGGGGGGATGTTAATTTGCGGAACATTTTATGCGTTATTTGTACGGTGAATTTCCTTTAAATCTCCTTAAATTGTGCCTCTGCCCCATCCCCTCCATCCCAATCAGCTGCATGTTCACCACTAATCGGCCCTGCAGAATCAAAACGACATAACTAATTTTACATTATCTCTGCTTCTCGCCTGCAATAACCTGTTTATGTTTTTAATGTCTGTGAGCAAGGATGCATGTCTGCCTGTGAGTGCTCTCCCGACCATTATTAATCCCTCAGTTGACTGTTTCGCTGAACACCTTTGCTTATTCTGCCTGATCTCCCTGTTTAATTCCCCTTCCCATTCCCACACTGACCTTTCAGTCCTAGGCCTCCTCCATTGTCAGAGTGAGACCCAGCGCAAATTGGAGGAACAGCATCTCATATTTTGCTTGGGCAGCTTACAGCCCAGTGGTATTAATATTTATTTCTCTAACTTCAAGTAACCCCCTGCATCCCCTCTCGCTCCCCCACCCAAGTCGTACCAACTTCAGAGTCGTCTTGTTGAGTCTCATTGTCTGTACTCCTTCTCACCAAACAATCAGTGGCCTGTTTTCTTTATCATCTTTACTTTTTTGCATATCTTTAATTAATTTGTTCTATATCTCTCGACATCACTATCTACATCTCTTGTTTCCCTTTCAACTGATTTTCAGTCCGAAGAAGTGTCTTGACCCGAAACGTCACCTATTCCTTTTCTCCAGAGATGTTGTCTGACCTGCTGAGTTACTCCAGCTTTTTGTGTCTATGTTTTGTTTCTTTCTACGCTCCCTTAATAATATCATATTTTAATATTTAATGTTTTCCCCTCCGTAAACATTGGCAATGCCGCCTCAAACTCAATTTGCACAAAGACCTCTTTATTCACCTGCCCGTGGTTCCAGATTACCATAGACTCGTGTTCAGCATGTAACTTGTTCCTATGTTTTCAAATCATCGTCTCAGCCTGTCCTTAACACTGCTGTGAGTGAACGAGAAATGATAATTTTTAATAACAGCAACACTTTCCACTCATACGGCACCTTAACCATAACAATTCTTCCCCAAGGTGAAATGCAATGGAAGCAGACACATCTTAAAAAAAGAAAATAGAGATTTAACAAACGCAAACATTGGTAAAACCAAGGACGATCACACTTATCAACCAGTGAAGGACGATCTATTTTTTACCAGCCTCCTACAAATTCTACAATACATGACAAACCTAAATGGACCCTGCATTGAACATGTCTCTGAGTTATTCATTTTTTATCCCACTGAACTGAGGACCTTCTTTGCATGCAAAAAAAGACACAGAGTGCTGGAGTAACTCAGCAGGTCATGCAGAGACTCCTGGACAACATGGATAGGTGACATTTCATGTGAGGACCTTCTTCAGTCTAGGTGCTGTTTCTTTTTGTAAACCAGCATCTGCACTTCCTCTGAAGAAGGGTTCTGACCCGAAACGTCACCTATTCATTTTCTCCAGAGATGCTGAGTTACTGCAGCATTTTGTGTCTATCTGCACTTCTTTATTTCTAGGGAGGAACTGCAGATGCTGGTTTAAACCGAAGACAGACACAAAAAGGGGGAGGCCATTTACGTCTGAGATGAGGAAAAACTTTTTCACCCAGAGAGTTGTGAATCTGTGGAATTCTCTGCCACAGAAGGCAGTGGAGGCCAATTCACTGGATGTTTCCAAGAGAGAGTTAGATTTAGCTCTTAGAGCTAAAGGAATCAAGGGATAGGGGGAAACAGCAGGAATGGGGTACTGATTTTAGATGATCAACCATTAGCTATTGAACATTCATCGTTCGATCAGCCGAGAAGGTTGTTGGCTGCAACCTTCCCCCCACTGACGAGCTGTTCACAGCAAGGGCCAGGAAGCGAGTGGGTAAGATCATCTCTCACCCTGCCCACAAGCTCTTTGATGCACTTCCCTCTGGAAGGCGACTCCGGACCGTCAAAGCCGCCACAGCCGGACATAAAAACAGCTTTTTTTCACGAGCAGTAGCTCTACTCAACATCCAAAAGTCTGTAGCCTCCTTTGCTCTGGTATTTTATTCCATTCACATGTTTAAACTATAATGTTTTATTCTTAATATTTTATGTTTTACTCTTAATTGTTTACTGTATGTCGTGTTGTTACTTGCGAGCCGAGCACCAAAGCAAATTCCTTGTATGTGTACATTCTTGGCCAATAAACTTATTCATTCATTCATTCTTTCATTCATTCATTCATGATCATATTGAATGCCAGTGCTGACTCAAAGGGCCGAATGGCCTACTCCTGCACCTATTTTTCTATGTTTCTGTGTTTTCTATGTCTTCAGGTTTTTAGGTATATTTATTTAGTCAGAGACCTTGAGTAACTGCAGAAGGTCAGATTGCACGTCACTGTTGGAGCAGACTGATAGACTAACATATTGGGTGACAATTCTACAGATTTAAGTGTAAATCATGTAACCTCAGTTTACCTGGTTGTTGCTGCATTAAAAGCCCCGAGAAAGATCGTTCTGAGAAAAATTGAAATTATTGGCTGATGATGTCAATCAGATTATTTTCTTTCATCTCTATTTTCTTTGACGGCAGGCTGGAAGTATTCAATTAAATGAGGATTGTATTAATATGAGAAACATTTCTACTTCTGCCATGGCTTAGAGGGAAATGTACTGCATGGATGTCAAAGGTCTGAAATACAGTCAGAATCATTGAGTCAGTTGTGCAGCATAGAAACAGCCTTTATCGTTGTGATAGACACAAAAAACTGGAGGAACTCAGCGGGTCAGACAGCATCTCTGGAGAAAGGGGAATAGGTGGCGTTTCAGGTCGGACCTCTGAGTTACTCCAGCATTTTGTGCCTTTCTGCACTTCATTATTCCTATATCTTCTCTACGTGTATTTGGTTACTGCTTTTAGACGTTTTCCATTTAGAATGAATTCTATCCTGAGAATGCGACCAGCATTTTATTCGCCTGGCATGCTCAAATGTTTGGAAAAATTGCCCCGGATTAATTTTTCACTTCCTTACTTTTAATGATGAATATAATTCCTCACAACTTGCTTGCCGCTGGCTGGATGGAGCAGACGATGGGACTAGGTGGTTGTTTGATTTAACAGGTCATATTTCTTCGCTTTCGCAAACACAAAAAGTGGAATCATCCAAAAATCCAATGACGGTGGCATCAAGACACTTGTCAATAAGACAATAATCCTCTCAATTCCCTGCCGTGTCTAAATTAATGAGACATCTATCCCATTAACTTGCAACAAATCCATTGTGCTGCCAAGTTTTTTTTTTGTAATCTAAATGTATTTGTGTATTAACTATAGAAGCATGGCTTATCTTCCATAATGTAAACTCCCGGTAATCTAGAGGATTTAGAGAATAATCTGAAGAAGGGTCCCATCCCAAATCGTTGCCTATCCATTTTCTCTGGAGATGCTGCCTGACCTACTGGGTTACTTCAACACTTTGGGTCATTTTTTTCACCCAGGGGGGAGGGAATTGCTGGAATTCTCTGTCACGATGTTTAAAAAACATTTGGACAGGTACATAGATAGGTTTAGAGGGATATGGGCCAAATGCAGGCAGGCAGGGCTAGTGTAGATGGGGCATGTTGGTCGACACGGGCAAGTTGGGCCGGAGGGCATGAGGACGTGGCTGATGGTTTTCAGACGGTACGTCACATACCTCCGTGAGGTAACTCAAATTTCACTGTACCTTCATTGGTACATGTGACAATTATCTTGAATCTTGAGGTATGAGTGATGGAGGTAAGGTTTCGGGTCATCAACCTTCCATTGGAACCATGAGCAATTAGTTGTGGAGAAGAGATAGTGGTGGAAAGGGAACATCTATCAAAGGATGATCAAGAGAAACTGAATGGGCACCTGTGGTGGAGATGGCAGCTGAGAGAGGGTGGTGCAGGATTGACGGCTGTTTTCTCTGAGGTGATATAAACTGATCGAGATGAAACAAAAACCCAAATTTCTGGGAAATATGAAATACTGCAGTTGCTAGAAATCTGAGACAAAAGAGAATGCTGGAAATACTCAGCGAAACACAAAGTGCTGGTGGAACTCAGCAGGTGAGACAGCATTGCTGGAGGGAATGGACAGATAACGTTTCAGCTCGGGAACCTTCTTCAGTCTAGAGGCTGATGAGTGGAAGGTGAGGACCATAAGAAACTACATGGTGGAGAAGGAGAGGGGTTGAGAGCAGAGATACGGGAAATGGAGCAGATATGATATTTATGTCCATAGTGACACCACCAGAAATGTAACCTCTCAGGCACTAACTGTTGGAATAATACAGCGGGTAAATGTGGGAGAGAACACTTAAACGTTGTCTTGTAGTACTCTGTGGACATCGTGAAGGTGTTTGAGCGTTCAGTTCCCAAGTGGCCCAGTTAGATCTTTTGGTGTCAGCACAGTGCCCTTTCAAACAGTCAGGACAGCAGCAAACCAGCCCCACCAACCTCGTTCTACTCAGAGTGGAGACTGTAAACTGCAACATTGCGCTCCGATTTGTATTGATACGGACAAATGGACCTTACGTGTACAGTGACCTTATTAGTTGCCAGTCTGTGCCATGAAAAGGTCATACCCAATAACAATTTACTCAGGGTGAAAGTAAAATTGGATTCTGTTATGCTGAGCGTTTTCAGTGCTACACAATCCAGCTTCTGGACAAGTATATATGTGCTCTTTAGGAGAGAATATAAAAAGTATTAATTTGCAGCAATGGGATACATCAGATTCATTCAACCACGTAATTCATTTATTACTCTTCAGGGCAACAAATTTGATATCCGTAATTTGTTGAAAACTGTAACCGTGAACAATCGTTATATTTCTTCAACCTCACACACAAATATAATGTCTACCTGCTCCCAGTTTTAAAGCTGTTGTGTACAACACTCAAGTAGACACAAAATGCTGGAGTAACTCAGCGGGACAGGCAGCATCTCTGGAAAGAAGGAATGGGTGGCGTTTCGGGTCGAGACTGATCATTTTGTGTCTATCTTCGGTATAAAACCAGCATCTGCCACAGTAATGTTTATAATATATATATGTATGTATATGTGAAGTGTTGCAATTTGGGACGTCTAACATGGACAGGACATACACAATGAATGGTTGGGCTCTGGGGAGTGTTGTAGAGCAGAGGGATCTAGGAGTGCAGGAGCATGGTTCCTTGAAGGTGTAGTCGCAGGTAGATAAGGTGGTCAAAAAGGCTTTTGGTACATTGGCCTTCATCAGTCAGAGTATTGAGTACATATGTTGGGAGGTCATGTTGCAGTGGTGTAAGACGTTGGTGAATCCGCATTTAGAGTATTGCGTTCAGTTCTGGACAACATGTTATAGGAAAGATGTTGTCAAGCTGGAAAGGGTACAGAGAAGAATTACGAGGATGTTGCCAGGACTAGAGCTATAGGGAGAGGTTGAGTAGGCTGGGACTCTATTCCCCGGAGCACAGAAGGATGAAGGGTGATCTTATAGAGGTGTATAAAATCATGAGAGGAATAGAGCGTGTAGATGCTCATAGTCTCTTGCCCAGAGAAGGTGAATCGAGAACCTGAGGACATACGTTTAAGGTGAAGGGGAAAAGATTTAATGGGAATCCGAGGGGTAACGTTTTCACACAAAGGGTGGTGGGTGTATGGAACAAGCTGCCAGATGAGGTAGTTGAGTCAGGGACTATCCCAACATTTAAGAAGCAATTAGACAGGTTCATGGATAGGATGGGTTTGGAGGGATATGGACCAAACGCAAGCAGGTGGGACTAGTGTAGCTGGGACATGTTGGCCGGTGTGGGCAAGTTGGGCCGAAGGGCCTGTTTCCACACTGTATCACTCTATGACTGTATGACACACACTAAACTTTTTTTCTCCTTTATTATATCGTTTGCAGTGCACTGTGTATACATATCCTGTTGTGCTGCTGGCATTGTTCTTTCTGGGACATATGACAATAAAACACTCTTGACCCTTGCTCCATCCCTACCCGACTGTGCCCACACACAGGGCAAGGTGAATGAGGGATGCTGTCGATTTGGATGCTGCTGTTTCACAAGTTACCAGTGTCTGACTAGACTGGATTGGAGGCTATTCTGAAACATTAATCAGGCTTTTTTGCACTGTGCCAACATAAATCATTCACGCTGTGAACTTCAGGGAGGAGGAGGAGGAGGGGCTACATCTGTGGGAACTTCCACTTAAGGGATTTAGCTGGGCTTTGATCCTGAGCAACAGCAGCTGATGTTACCACCGCGCGTTAAGAGGTGGGCTTTCACTAGGAAGAAGTCTTTCCACCTGTTAGTAGTTGCCTTTGCAATGGTGCCTGCGTTTGCAAGGAAAGACTGAGTGGAGGGAGAGGGAGAGAGAGAGAGAGGGGGGAAAAAATGGGAAATAAGTTAATGACATGCCTGTGAGATGAGATGTGCCATGTTTTGATTTTAATGGTGTCGGAGTGTGGACTGCGGTGCTGTCAGGAATCAGTGTCAACAACAGAGGCAAAGCCCAATGTTGGCGGGCTATCAACAACGCTGCAATGAGTTATTTCAGTAAGTAAGTGAAGCCGAGTCAGGCTCTGTGTGTTTGTTGGCTCTGCCACGTATAGAAGAATGTCTAAGCTCGTTCCCTGTGCCATTTATTTGGGTTAATCCCAACGCGGAGTAAAAACAAAAAATAGTCTAGGTCATTTTGGCAAAATAAAAACAAACAAAAATCATACAAAGAATTTTTTTTAATTTGCATTTGATTTGATTTCACCCAGAGAGTTGTGAATCTGTGGAATTCTCTGCCACAGAAGGCAGTGGAGGCCAATTCACTAGATGTTTTCAAGAGAGAGTTAGATTTAGCTCTTTGGGCTAAAGGAATCAAGGGATATGGGGTAAAAGCAGGAACGGGGTAGTGATTTTAGATGATCAGCCGTGATCATATTGAATGGCGGTGCTGGCTCGAGGGGCTGAATGGCCTCCTCCTGGACCTGTTTTTCTATGTTTCTATGATCGGTTGTGTGTGAGGTGTGAGCTATTTATTCTGGCGTTAGCGGGTTGTTGTGAACTGCAGTGGGATCTCAGAGAAAAAAGTGATTGCTCTTCAACAATTTGTAGTATACGGTGCTTAATATTTCTTGTGCAAAATGCTTTTTTTTTTTACAGTTTTCCTCCTGACCGCTGCTGCATAAATCCCAATCTTCGCTGTTGCTTTGCCTGCCCCTCGCTCACAATCCCTCACTTTTAGACCTAGCTTTTTATTTAACATGTTCATTTTGAAATTTGCCCCTAAACCTCGTTGCTGACGGATCCGAATTTGATAAATGCCCTTTGGCACAGTTTGTGCGAGGTTATTGCATTTTGGCAGGAATACATTGAAGAGGTCGCTTGAGAGATAAGAATGTAAATATGGAGGAGGAGCTGTAGGAATTGAGATTACAAGGAAACAAACCACTAAAGGCGGCGATGGGTGTTAACAAGGCTGGACATACCAGACTACAGGGGCTGTTTGTGGGCAGGTACAAATGAAAGTGTCGAAGTTATGTTGAACTTGCATCAGACCTTCGATAGTCCACACTTGCAGGTCGTTTCGCCGAACACCTCCGGTCGGTCCGCAATAACCAACCTGATCGTTTCGCCGAACACCTCCGGTCGGTCCGCAATAACCAACCTGAGATCGTTTCGCCGAACACCTCCGGTCGGTCCGCAATAACCAACCTGACTGATCTACATCGGTGAGACCAAGCGGAGGCTTGGCGATCGTTTCGCCGAACACCTCCGGTCGGTCCGCAATAACCAACCTGAACTCCCGGTGGCTCAGCACTTCAACTCCCCCTCCCATTCCGTATCTGACCTCTCTGTCCTGGGTCTCCTCCATGGCCACAGCGAGCAACACCGTAAATTGGAGGAAATGCACCTCATATTCCGCTTGGGCAGTCTACATCCTGGTGGCCTGAACATTGAATTCTCCCAATTCTGCTAACCCTTGCTGTCCCCTCCCCTTCATCAGCCATCTGGTTGTCTCCTCCCCTCCCCCAGCCCTCGGGCTCCTCCTCCGCCTTTTTCTTTTTTTCCTTTCTTCTCCCCACCCCTATCAGTCTGAAGAAGGGTTTCGGCCCGAAACGTTACCTATTTCCTTCGCTCCATAGATGCTGCTGCACCCGCTGAGTTTCTCCAGCATTTTTGTGTACCTTGCAGGTCTCAATCCAGTTTTAGTCATCCAGGTAACCCGTGAATACATGCTCGGAAATCCATCGCCTGTTCCGCTGTACAGTATCAGCAGAGCCCTAATTAAATGAAATGAGGTTCTGCTGCTATTGAGGAACTGATTTTCAGAGGCAGAGCATAATGTTTGAAGAAGGGTTTCAGCCCGAAACGTTGCCTATTTCCTTCGCTCCATAGATGCTGCTGCACCCGCTGAGTTTCTTCAGCATTTTTGTGCACCTTCGATTTTCCAGCATCTGCAGTTCCTTCTTGAACACTGAGCATAATGTTGTTGTGCAAGACACAAAATGCTGGAGTAAATCAGCAGGACAGGCAGCATCTCTGGAGAGAAGGAATGGTTGACGTTTCGGGTCGAGACCCTACTTCTGAAGAAGGGTCTCGACCCAAAACATCACCCATTCCTTCTCTCCAGAGATGTTGCCTGTCCCGCTGAGTTACTCCAGCTGTATGTGTCTATCTCTGGTTGAAACCAGCATCTGCAGTTCCTTCCTGCACCTGACATCAACAGTGCAGCTCGCAGCTTTCGACATCATTACATTGTGCCTTCGAGTAAATGGACTGGGCAACTTACACTTAGACCTTGTTGAGTGTTGAGTTCAGTTCCCGCTGTAGTTCATGTGTGTAGATGGTTTATGCATGCAACCAATAATATAGCTACCTCAGTACCACTAACCACGCCTTAGTTATCAAGTATAAGAACTCTTTCTCCCGGGTGCTCCTCCCTTGGTTCCAGCATGATGACAGACTGGGTGCAGTCAGTGCTGGAAAGTGTTTAACCTGTCTTATTATTAAACGTTAAGTAAAGCCACAAGTGAGTTAGACTCAGCTTCTTTACATGGTGTTAGCAAGTTTAAACGCGCGCCTCCTGTATATCGTCTTTTTTTTTCTTTGAAAGTGTTGCTTTATCGGAGTTTTGTGACTTTTTGGCCATGGCATCCTCGTGCCGCAAACCCTCACCCCTGGTCTTTGATGCTGACATAGCTGAACGCTGGGCGACTTTTGAAATGGACTTCACTCATTACATCAATATCGTGCATCGCAACGATCCCGATATTGTTAAAGCTTCTCTCCTACTGAACCTTGCGGGTCCAGACGCCATGAGGAGAGCGCGAGCCTTTGCCTATGATCCCGAGGTCCGGGATGCGAACGACCTGATTCAGGTACCTGCGGAGTCTGCAAACGACCCAGTATGTCTATTGCGAAAATTTGCCGAAATCTGCGACTTGCCCTCGAACCGTATTTTAGAGCGAGCAAAGTTTTTCACGAGAAAGCAACAGCCCGACGAACCTGTTGAATGCTTTATTGCGGATCTGCGTTATCTCGCACAGCGATGCCGATTTGAAAACATGACTGACCAGCTAACCAGGGACATTTTAGTGACAGGTATGCTGGATCAGAAACCGCGATCCGAGCTACTAAGGAGGCCGGATCTTACCCTGACAGACGCAATGCATGCATGCAGGTTGGCTGAAGTCGTTGACCCGTTGTTCGGACAAAGGGGCACTGATGGTCGATCGGTCAATTTAACTGGTCTCAACAGACCACGTCCCAAAATAGATAACGCTAGACCCGCGCCGCGGGCAGGTTATGTCCCCGGAGGACGGGTGGTTAAAAGGTGCCCCAATTGTAACTATGTACATTCAATGCAATCGCAGTGTCCGGCTTATGGTAAATCATGTCATTTCTGCAAGAGATTGAATCACTTCTCGGCGGTTTGCCGTTCTCGTGGGAACCTGCCACCTGTTCCTAGACCAGTATTAAACAACCTAGCACAAGTTGATAGCGATTTTGGTTCCCAGCCCTCTCTCGACACTGCCCACGACTCTGAGGCAATTAGTTCTCAAGGAGATGCTAGTATATTTACACTCCTACACGCACCTGCTCGCCTCCCCGATCCATCGGTCCTCATTACCGTCAACAACTGTCCGTTCACAGCCAAACTCGACACGGGGGCAAAAGTCAATGTTATGTCAACAAACCTGTTCAGAAAGATTAGACACAATGAACCACTGAAACCCGAGGTACTGAAACCTGTGGGAAAGGCAAGTTTTAATTGTGTGCTGCAAAAGTTATCGCGGCCCCTCATGTTTTATGTTCTGGATTCTGATTGTGTGACTCTGTTGGGCAACCAGGTGTGCCAAGACCTGGGACTAGTGTCCTTCGATCGTACTGTCCACGAAATACGGTTGCCAATGGATCCGTTATCCGAGTACCCGGACCTGTTTGATAATGAACTGGGCAAACTGCCCCTTGTCTACAAGATTGTCACTGACCCCAAAGTGGTGCCAGTGGTCCGTGCACCACACAGAGTATCCCTCGCTTTAAAGGATAAAGTGAAAGCGATGCTGAAGAGCATGGTTACAATGGGGGTGCTGGAAGCAGTGAGCGAGCCCACCGAGTGGGTCTCCACCATGGTTGCTACCCTGAAAAAGGACAAAAACGAGATACGGGTGTGTATCAACCCCAAAGACCTGAACCTCGCGATCAGGCGGCCACACTACCCCATGAGAACCGTAGAGGACGTCGCAGCTCAGGTCGGCCAGGCTACGGTGTTTTCTGTCCTTGATGCAAAAAGCTCTTTCTGGCAAATACCGCTCGATAAGCGCTCCTCCGACCTGACAACTTTTTCCACTCCTTACGGCAGATTTAAGTTTCTACGGATGCCATTCGGTATTAACTCTGCCAGTGAAGTGTTTCAGCGATCCATGGAACAGCTGTTCGCTGGCATGCCTTGCGCCATCATCGTTGACGACATCCTAGTTTATGGGGAGAATGCCACCGAACATGATAAGAACCTCCGCAAAGTCCTGGACCGTGCCCGGCAGATCAACTTAAAACTGAACAAGAATAAATGCCGGTTCCGTGTCTCAGAGGTGCCGTACGTCGGGCACATCTTCACTTCCAAGGGACTGATACCCGACCCGCAAAAGACTATTGCAATATCCGAAATGCCAGCCCCAACTGACGTGCTTGGTCTACAACGATTCCTGGGCATGGTCAACTACCTCGGGAAGTTTGTACCGAATCTCAGTGAGCTGAGCTCATCCCTGAGACAACTAACTAAGAAAGGCATCGCCTGGTCCTGGTTTCCACAACACCAGCAGGCTTTCGAATGTCTGAAGTCTAAGCTGATCAGCACCCCAACACTCAAATTCTTCGACCTACGCCGTCCCATTGTTGTCACCTGTGATGCCTCTCGTTTTGGACTGGGTGCTGCTTGCCTGCAGCTTTACGGCGACGGCTCCCTGCTACCGGTCTCGTATGCCTCTCGCACCATGACCGACACGGAGCAACGATATGCTCAGATCGAGAAGGAGCTCCTGGCTGTGGTGTTTGCTTGTTCCAAATTCAAAGACTTTCTCTTTGGCTGTAGATTCACAGTCGAGACCGACCACCAGCCACTGGTAACCATCCTTAACAAACCCATACATGTTGCCCCTGCCAGACTACAACGTATGATGCTGCAACTCCAGCGTTTTGATTTTGAAATCACATACAAGAAGGGAACGGAGATGCATGTTGCTGACACACTTTCTCGCGCCCCACGGGCATCCTGTGACCGCCACCCTTACGAGCAGGAAAACCTACTCGTACTTAATGTCAACTTTGTTCCAACCAAGCAGCTACAGGCCTGATCGAGCACACCGCCGCGGACCCCGCACTGCAGCAGCTGGCTGCCATCATCAAGCGCGGGTGGCCCGTCAAACGTACCAATTTGCCATCGGGCGCACAACCGTTCTTCCTGGTCCGCGACGAGCTGGTGATCCAGGATGGGGTTATCGTCAATGGCCACAAAGTTGTGGTCCCAGCCTCTCTATACGATCTATACTACAACGCAGCCCACAGTGGTCATCCTGGAATCGAGGCCACTGTTTCTCATGCCCAAGGACAGTTCTACTGGCCTGGCATGGCCAACTACATCAGGAACCGGGTGTCCTCCTGTGCCTCCTGCAACAACCTTACCCCACACCAGCAGCGTCAACCTCTTCGGCAGCAGCCGGCGCCAGCCATGCCTTGGACATCGCTGGTTGCTGACATATTCGAATGGCGGGGTAAGCACTTTCTCGTCCTGGTGGACTCATTCTCCAATTGGTTCGAGATTGACCTCCTTCCGTCCGCCACCTCCTGGAGGGTCATCGCAAAGATGCGTCAGCATTTCGCCACCCACGGCGTCCCTGTCCGCTTACAGACCGACAATGGACCGCAATTCACTAGTGCCGAGTTCAAAGCTTTCGCTGCAAGGTGGAACTTCCATCACTACACCAGCAGCCCGGAGTACCCTCAGAGTAACGGCCTGGCCGAACGGGCCGTGCGGAGTGCTAAGGGCCTGATGGAGCAGTCCCGCCTGTCAAACAGCGATTTTTACCTGGACTTACTTAACCTACGTAACGTTTCACGGGACCCGCTTATGGGTTCCCCTGCCCAACGTCTGATGTCCCGAGTGACAAGACAACCTATGCCCATCGCCCAGCAGTCCCTGATACCCAAAGTGTTCGATCCTACCACAGTCCAAAGACGGATCGATCATAAACATGAAGTTCAACGGCGTTCCCACGACAGGTCCTGCCGCCCTCTGCTGCCTCTGCTACCCGGGCAGGTCGTTCGGATGCGGACCACCACCGGCTATTCCCGCCTCGCGACGGTGACTGGCGTGGACGACTCTCCAAGATCGTACCTGGTGGATTACGAAGGGACTACCTACCGACGAAGCCGTCAGCACCTGTTGGCCGTCAACGAGCCAAAGCCTCCTCCTGCGGTTCCTTATGCTCCTCCGTTGTCGTTTCCACCTGCTGCCGCTGATCACCCTGCTGCTCCATGCATGCCCCATTCCCCTCGCTTAGTGCGGTCTCCTGTTTCGTTGCCTCCTGGTCTTGGCCGGTCACTGTCACCTCCTGCACGTCCTGCCCCTCCTATCTCTCCCGCTCCGGCTGCATCTCCCCCTCCCTTGACTTTCCTGCCTGCCTCCGCTACGGCTTCTCATCTTTCTGATGGGGGGAGGGGGAAGGTGCTATACGTACGCGTTCGGGTCGCATTGTTAAGCCGCCTGTCCGTTACGGCGACTTTGTCTAAATTCACACGTTTATTGTAATAACACTATCCTGATTGCCTCCATGTGCATTTGATTCTAAGGGGAAGGATGTAGATGGTTTATGCATGCAACCAATAATATAGCTACCTCAGTACCACTAACCACGCCTTAGTTATCAAGTATAAGAACTCTATCTCCCGTGTGCTCCTCCCTTGGTTCCAGCATGATGACAGACTGGGTGCAGTCAGTGCTGGAAAGTCTTTAACCTGTCATATAATTAAACGTTAAGTAAAGCCACAAGTGAGTTAGACTCAGCTTCTATACAATGTGCGCCAGGCTTTACCCGTCTACTGCTGTAGGATTAGAGGCGTTTATGATCTTGTGTGCAGATGTTGTCACCAGCCCCACTTGTTGCTGGTGCCCTGAGGAGACATTTGCTTGTATCTGTTGACCTCCTTCCCGTCACCCTCATGAATGTAAAGAATGTACCCGAGGTTGTATAGGGCTCTGGTGAGACCACATCTGGAGTATTGTGTACAGTTTTGGTCTCCTAATTTGAGGAAGGACATCCTTGTGATTGAGGCAGTGCAGCGTAGGTTCACGAGATTGATCCCTGGGATGGCGGGACTGTCATATGAGGAAAGATTGAAAAGACTAGGCTTGTATTCACTGGAGTTTTGAAGGATGAGGGGGGTCTTATAGAAACATATAAAATTATAAAAGGACTGGACAAGCTAGATGCAGAAAAAATGTTCCCAATGTTGGGCGAGTCCAGAACCAGGGGCCACAGTCTTAGAATCAAGGGGAGGTCATTTAAGACTGAGGTGAGAAAAAACGTTTTCACCCAGAGAGTTGTGAATTTATGGAATTCCCTGCCACAGAGGGCAGTGGAGGCCAAGTCACTGGGTGGATTTAAGAGAGATTTAGATAGAGCTCTAGGGGCTAGTGGAGTCAAGGGATATGGGGAGAAGGCAGGCACGGGTTATTGATAGGGCACGATCAGCCATGATCACAATGAATGGCGGTGCTGGCTCGAAGGGCCGAATGGCCTCCTCCTGCACCTACCTGTGCGCAAAGTGTCTGAAGAAGGATTCCAATCTAAACGGTCACCCAAGATGGACACAAAAGGGAGGAGTGGCTCAGTGGGTCAGATAGCATCCCTGGAGAAAAGGTCTGAAGAAGGGTCTTGACCCGAAATGTCACCTGTTCCTTTTCTCCAGAGATGCTGTCTGACCCCGCTGAGTTACTCCAGCTTTTTGAATCTACCTTCGGTTTAAACCAGCATCTGCAGTTCCTTCCTAGACTAAAAAAGTCACCCATCCCTTTTCACCGGAGATGCTGCCTGACCAGTACTTTGTGTCTTTCTTTGGTATAAACCGGCATCTGCAGTTCTTAGTTTCTAACCAAGGTAGACACAAAATGCTGGAGTAACTTAGCGAGGAACAGGCAGCATCTCTGGAGAGGAGGAACTGTTTCTACATGAGTCATGCACTGTCAGATGGCCAGCTGAGGACCCAATTGCATTCGGTTGCGTAACAATGTCTCAGGTCAGCCCAAAATGCTTTATCACCATATAATCATTGTTGTAATGTGAAAAACAGGGCAAGCCAAATAAATGAGTTAGCTTCCGCAACCTCCACAGCCAGTTATACAATTATGGTTTATGAATTATCGTAAATATGGTTATAAATAAATCATAAATCATAATCCTAGTTATATTTATCATTATCATAGTTTATGTTGATTGAGAGATTAACAGGCTCTGTCTTACCTGTTTGCGGTCATCGGCGGTGAAGCGCGGCGTCGCCGGTAGCGGGGACCGCACGGCAACGGCGAGAGCGCCGAGCCTATCCACTGGAGCGCCGCACGGATGCTGCGCGGGGGCCGAGTAATTCAAACACGGCGGGTCCCACGTGCTTGCGGTAAGTAAAAAAAAGGGCGGGCCGACTGCGATGACGTCGGCCCGCCGCACGTGACTCACTAGCGGCGGCTGTGGCGGCAGCCGTCCTGATCGCGGCGCTGTAGCGGTGGCTGTGCCCTGCGGCCGTGCCGCACACGTGCCTCACTGGCGGAGGCACGTGCCTCACTGGCGGAGGCTGTGGCAGTGGAGGTTTGACGCACGGCGCTCGAGCCACACTGGCGGCGGCCCTTGCGGGCGGCCGTGCCACACTCGTGCATCACTGGTGGAGTTGTGCGGTAAGATTATAGTTTTCAACATTGTCGGTTTTATTTTAGCACCGTGCGGTGTTGGGAACACCGCCGCACGGCCCCGGAATTGTACGTTCTCACGAGTGCGCGGTCTATGGCGGCAGATTCTTCCCGTTTCGCCGCCAATGACCGCAGACTCGTGAGACAGGCCTTTAATACTGGCCAAGACGGCAGGGAGGAAATTGTGACACCCACGTTCAGGTAGAGCATCTTCCCAACGACCATCGGATTATTAAACACCTCGACCTCCAACTAAGCTACTTACTGCTTGCTTGCACTAGGGACTTTGGGCTTTGGTTGTTTTTTTTGGCTTTTCATTGAGTGAACTATTTTTTAAATGTTTGTATGTTATATTATCTATTGAGTACTAAAATAATTTCTCTTGTGATAGAGCCACTAGTAGAAAATATAAGAAGCCATCCGAATATTCATGGTTATAATACCAAACATTCAAATAATAAAATTTAATTATACGCAGACGATGTATTATTATACATTACAAATTCGCAAATTAGTATACCAAATATATTAAATTTAATAGAGGAATTTGGCTCCTTTTCAGGATATAGAATAAATTGTAATAAAAACGAAATAATGACGATAAAACCTCAAGAGCCGACACACCTGTTAAAATTCCCCTTTAGGATTGCAACAGAAAAATTTAAGTATTTGGGTATCCAAATTACTAGAATATATATATCATTATTTAATGCAAACTATATGCCTTTACTAACTAAATTGAATGTGTTGATTAAATTCTGGAAAACAATGCCGATGTCTTTAATAGGCAGAATAAATGCTATAAGAATGATCTTTCTACCACAAATTCTGTATCTATTTCAATCAATACCAATATATTTACCAAAAAATCTCTTTTAAAAATTAGACTCTGATATTACAAATTTCATATGAGACTATAGATCACATAGAATTCAAAGAAAACATTTGTGTAAACCTAAAGAATTTGGGGGACTGACACTCCCCAACTTTCTGTACTACTATTGGGCAGTGAATATCAAAAATATAATTTATTGGTTGGTCAATCTGCCCTACAAGTAGACTGGATAAGAATGGAGAAAGAGTACTGCCTTCCTTTTAACATAGGAGCGATCCTTCTCTCCCCGATAAAATTGAACAATACAATATATAAGAAGAATCCAATTATTCACAGCACAATACGAATTTGGAAACAGATAAAATCTATATACTTTTAAAACTCTGTGTGTGTGTGTGTGTGTATGTGTGTGGGTGGGTGTGTGTGTGTGTTTATGGGTGTCAGATTTGGCCTTTGATTCCTTGGTCAGCCAAAACCACACGCCGAGATTTTTCCATTTCGCTAGACATTACACTTTTACATACCCTAACACACTCCTTATTAGATTCAGACATTTTTATGTACACATTTTTTAATAAAATCCATTCCCCCCACCCCCACTCACTCATTTTGTCGCCTCCTGCTGGCCAGCCACCATAACGGCTGCTGCCGCCCGGCTCTGCTCCAAAAACGCCGACATTTTAATTATTTCGCTGGCGATTTTCGCTGCTGCCGCCCACCTCTCCACCACTACCCCCCCCCCCCCCCCTGGGCCGGCTCTTCCCCCTCTGCTTTTCGCCGTCCTCTGTCCAAGGATGCCGAAAAGCAGTGGCGGAACAACCCATCCTTGCCTTCAGCCAGCGTGATAGAGCCGGCGCGTCAACGGCCTGTCAGCCCGCAGCCCCATTGAGGGCGTACGCAGCGTCTCGACTGCCGTACGCAGCGTCTCAACATCGTACGCAGCGTCTTGACGGCGTACGCCGCCTACGCCGTCAACACGCTGCGTATGCCGTCAACACGCTGCGTATGACGTCAAGACGCTGCGTACGGCCGTCCAGACGCTGCCTACGCCGTCAAGATGCTGAAGCACGTTCGGGAACCAGACCCTGGGGTCTGAAGCACGTTCGGGGACCAGGTCTAGTTAACTTTCGGGGACCAGGTCTAGTGCACTTGGTCTAGTTAACTTTAAAATTAAGAAATTTAGCGCTTCTTTCCCCAATAGTTAACAATCCCTCATTCAAACCATCTATTATTGATAAAACGTTTATCCATTGGGAAAGAATATGAATTAAAATGATTGGAGATATGTACGAAATGGGAAACCTTCTATCATTTCAACAATTACAATTAAAATACAGCCTGAAAAGTAATCAATATTTCAAATACCTCCAAATCCGAGATTATTTGAAAAAATACATACAAGGATATCAAACTCTAACTTCAGACTTACTAGATGAAGGAATGAACAGAAAGGCAGAATCAAGCAATTTAATATCATATTTATATAATATCATTTTAAATATAGAAATACCATTGACAGAAGTAATTAGAATGGACTGGGAACGAGAATTATTGATAAAAATTCCGAAAGACAGATAGGAAAAATACTTGCTATATGTACACAAATGTTCGATTAATGTAAGACATAACTTAATTCAATTTAAAATTTTACATAGATTATATTACTTGAAAACTAGACTGAATACAATTTTTCCAAATGTCTCCTCCATTTGTGACAAATGCTTATCTCAAAATGCCACTATGACACATTATTTTGTCTCCTGCACAAAACTTTATAAATTCTGGAATTAAATTTTTGGAATTTTTACAAATTTATTTAATATTGAACTGAATCCCAATACTGAACTGATTATCTTTGGATCAATGGAAGACGGATGTAAGCTAACTACGTTTCAAAAATCTCTCTTTAATTATGGCTTAACAACGGCAAAAAAACGTATACTTAAATTTTGGAAAAGCGCATCTACACCAACGCTTAAAATGTGGATTTCAAACATGTCGGAAACGTTACATCTTGAAGAAATGAGATTCCTCCTATCAGGCAAAGCAGACCAATTCTTAATGTTTTGGTCTCCCTTTATCGACTTTTTACAAGCATATGGTGCAACACAATCGTAGAAGTTAAATGTTTCAGAACCGGATGAGGGGTGGGTAAAGATATTAAATAGGTATATCTCTCTTAATCTTTCTCTTTTTATTTCCTTCTATTTTTCTACTTCCTTTTTCTCCTTTCTTTTTTTTTCCTCACCCCTTACTACCTTTTTGTTTACCTGTTTCTTTCTTCGGGCTTTCTTTACTATTTCACGAACTAACACTATCAACACTTCTTAAGATACTCTCTCTTCCTCTATCTTTCCTTTCTTCATTTTCTGTTTTATGGTTAAATTAAAAATAAGAAGTTGTACATGAATTGTAATATCTCAGTGTGTATTAGGTACTTATGTACTACATTATTGTACTTACTTCTAATAATTTTTTTTTTTTTTAAACAAAATAAAAAATACTAAAATAATATATACAGTACAGTGCAAAAAAACAAAATAGAACCATCACCATAATACATGACAAACGATAAACTATTACACGGCTATCTTACACTCCTTGTCAAGGACGCATTCAACCCCCCCGCGGTGCCCAACGGCCCCGGAAATCCCCCAGGGTGCCCGTGGACAGCTCTCTAACACCACCCGGCGCGGACGTAACCCCGGAATAGGGGCAGCCAACCGGCTGGGTCAGAGCCCTCTTCCGCGTGGCGCCGTGACTCGCAGATGGCCAGCTTGGGCAGGCCCAGGATTAACCCAACCGGGACATCCTCGGCCCTACCCTCTCCCCTACACACAGGGTGGCCAAAGATGAGGATGGTGGGTGAGAAGTGC